>QFDD01115733.1:0-13613 GCA_006871305.1 Vachellia collinsii
GGTGGCTGATTGGCAAGCAAAACTCTTCCCTCTAAAGACAATAGGTCCAACCATACCATCAATGTTCTTAGACAAGAGACTCAAAGATGACTACTCCTATGGTTTCAGCTTTTACAAGGAAGAAGACGAAGCTTGCATGAACTGGTTGAACGACAAGCCAAGTGGGTCTGTCATTTATGTCTCATTTGGAAGTTTAGTAGCTCTTGACAGTGATCAAATGGACGCTATAGCTTGGGGCTTGAATGAATGTGGAAGTTACTTCTTATGGGTGGTAAAAGAATCTGAGAAACCTAAGCTTCCTAAGGACTTTTTGGACATTTCACAAAGCAAGGGATTGGTGGTCCCATGGTGTACTCAACTACAAGTGCTAAATCATGAAGCTGTGGGTTGCTTTGTGACACACTGTGGATGGAACTCCACAGTGGAAGCTTTGAGCTTAGGGGTTCCAATGGTGGGAGTTCCTCAGTGGACAGACCAACCCACAGATGCAAAGTACATAAAAGATGTGTGGAAGATAGGAGTGAAAGCTGAAGCTGATAACAAAGGAGTTGTGAGCAGAGAGACACTAAAGAAGTGCATAGAGGAAGTGATGAAGAGTGAGAAAGGGAAAGAGATGAAGAAGAATGCCATGAAATGGAAGAATCTTGCTGTGGAGGCTTGTGGTGAAGGTGGAAGTTCTGATACGAATATTAATGACTTTGTGGCAAGTCTTGCTTCAGCTTCTACCAGAGGCTGAGGTAGAAGCTGTTCGTATACATGTAGTTGTTGCTCAGTTTTTATTTTTAATTTAGATGACAATCATGGTGCCGAAGGAGGGGATCGGGCTCCAAATATAATGTAACACAGAGCACATCTTATACCACACTAGACCTGTCTTTCGCGTTGCCAAGTTTTTTCTTTCTTTGTTTTTTTTTTTTTGGTTCAAACATTCTTTATAATTTGTGACATGACGTGGTTATTGTGGGTTACAGCTTTATGCTCCGCTTGGATGGGAAGAAAAGTTAAGAGGAAAGAAAATGGAGAGAAGAGAAAAGTGGAGAGAGAATATTATCATCTATCTTGTTTGGATGGACAAGAGAAAATAGAAAGGAAAGAAAATGAGTAAATAGTTAAATGATTAAAATATCCTTAGATGAAAATGTTTTGGTAAATAGTTGAATAATAAAGTATCCTTAAAATATATCAAGTATAATAGGAAATTAAATATGTTAATTAAAAATTATGTTAATATTAATATCATCAAATAATTTAAAATCAAATTATTTATTAAATATATGTTTTCATGCTATCATATTTCAAAAAAATAATTTAGATAAAAATATATCATATTTTTTAAGGTTATGGGATTTTAATAAACAATTAAAAATAAATTAGATATTAGAATATATTTTAAAGATTATCCTTCTTAAAAAAATTATAATCAAAATTTTAAAAAAGTTAAATGTTAAATTTAATGGTTTAAAATGAAAAAGTAATAAAAAGCATGTGGGTAGATAAGGAAAAATAGTTTTCTCTTCATTTTCTCTCCATGTGTGGAGAGAAAATATGGTGGGACCCACACCCCATTTTCTCTCCAACTTTTCCTTCCTCCCACTTTTTCTTTTCCATACAAACAAGGGAAAACTCATTGCTCCTCTCATTTTTTTCTTCTAGTTTTCTTTCCTCCCTTATTTTCTCTTCATATAAGCAAGGGGTTAATTTATGGTTAAATGGCAATCATGTTTTTAATTAGGAATCAGTTTCGATGTGAATGACAGTAATGAACACTACAGTGCTTATCGTTGCAGTGAGTTTTGCATTGTGCGAATATAGTTTTAACAGACCAAATCTAAAATTTGCATGGATTAAAGTGCAAAAATACCCCTAAGTTTTTATTTAAAGTGCATTCAGCAATATATGTTTTTTAAAAATGTAAAAATATTCATGAATATTAAAAAATAAGAGTAAGAATGTCAGTATTATTAGATACAACATAACACAGTTATCTTTTGTGGTGGGGCCAATATTATTTTTACATATGCTTATAATAACGGTGTTATGTTGTATTTAATAGTTATGGCATTTTTACTTCTATTTTGAATGTTTATAAGCAATTTTGCACCTTGAAAAAACATATGGTGTTATACACACTTTGGATAAAAATTCATAAGTATTTTTGCAACTTAACCCAATTTTCAACTTATTATTAAAAAAAACAAAAGAAAATTGAAAAACTGACAATTATTGTATTATCTTTATTTTAATCTTATTTATAGCCTATCCAGCATCATAATTTTATTTATAATGCATTCATACTCTAAATTATAAATAAAAGTACGTAGTTATATGTAACTAAAAAGTAGCATCAGTGATCAAGCTATGCACAAAAAAAATAGCGTCAGAGTGTTGAATACTATTTTATCAAAAATACTCAAATTTTCTCTATCCATGTTATGTTTTGAGTAATACCATGGATTCTGTTTACTCGTGTTATGAGTACTTGTTGTTATGGGGCACATTTTGATAAACGGTGGTTGACATAATTTATTGCTAGAATGACTTTTGAAAAATGAAGTTACCGTAGAAGTTAGATAATGTGATATAATTTATATTTGGATTGCAACTAACATAAGTGACTTTTTGTAAAACTGAAACTTGTATGAAGAAATATTTGAAAAATAAATTTAGGTGAAAAATAACTTAAAAAAAAAAATGAATCGCTCTAAGTTTGGGTGCAAGAACATTGTGATTTAAGAGCTTATCAATTTTGTCTAAACTTTATAATTTAATTTTCTTAAGAAGATAGTTTTATGAATATAAAATTATTGGATTATGGGACCCATTAAAATGTACTACCTTTGTTTTTCATCCTGCTTTTCTCTCTCCACGTTCAAAATGCTAAGGTTCAAAAAATCGAACTGGACATTGAATCGGTCGAGGCAGTGGTTTAAAAGTTAATGGGTTAGATCGAGGTCAACTTGGGGTCAAACCAGCTATATTAAAATAATAACATTTAATTAATAATATTAAAATACAACAATTTTAATAATCTTTAATTTCAAAATATTCATCTTTATAAATTACAATCCTTCAATCATTCAAATTAATAATCATTGATAATCAAAAGTATCAATAAATTCATTCATATTAGTAGGAGACTGAACCATCAAAAGGAATTAAATGACAGAAAGTAGAAGTGGTAGAGATATTATTGAGATTTAGAAAGATTCATATCTTTGTTATCCTTCACAAGGTTGAAGAATTTGCAATGCCCTTCACTGTTATTGTACTTTAAATTCCAGAATAAATAAAGCATGTGGGTCACAGGAAGGAAAATGAGATGAGGTGACTTACACTGAACTATTAAATGTTGTGTACTTGTGTGTGAGGAGAAAACGACATTGCAACTTTATTTTCCTACTTGGGGTTAGGTTAAAATGTTTTGAACACAACTAGGAGGAGCAACATATTCAGTTTAGTCTGAATTAAGAATTCATTTGGAATAGAATGGATTTCTCAGGGAGAGATTAACAAATTTTTTTGTTGTTAAAAAAAATTGCATCAAATAGCTTGAGTATTGTTTACTTCTCCTCTGTCCCTGTGTCACGTTGTCAGCTCTATAACTTCATTACTACAACCACACTTTTTCCTCTCTGATTCACTCACTCTCTCTGTCTCCACTCTCCCCCTCTTCTCTGTTTCTCTCTTTCCTTCATTCTCTCTCTTGACAGCAACAACCATGCGAGTGGCGAGGAGGAGGAAGGAAGGCGATGGCACCAGACGAGACACAAGAGTGACAAGCTAATAACATATCATGGAGGAGGAAGGAGGCTGACGAGCTGATGACACCAGGCTGATGTGAGAGCTTTACTCTTCATAGTGTTTTTTTAAAAATATAACTCGGTCGACTCAGGTTAGAAGCGGTTTAACTGAGTTAAAGACGGGTTGATCCGGATCAATCCCCTCACCGATTCACCTTTAAACTAGACCGAACCATAGTCTAGTTTTTGTACTATGCAAAATGCAAAAGTCACAAATTTGAGCTTCTTGTCCATTGTGACTTTTCAATTACAAGCACGTCTCCATGTATCGTGAATGTAAACAACCATTTTTCATCAAAAGCAGCTTTTTCACTGTGGACCATGGCTTTTTCCTTCTAAATGTTGTACCAAACACACCCATCATTTCACAAAAAAAAAAAAAAAACACACACACACACACACCCATCATCTCCCTCTATTTAGGCATCATCTTCCAAACTTTATGGCATGTTTGATAGGTGAAAGTGATTGTAATGGAAGTGTAAGTGGAAATGGGAGTGACGGAGATAAAATATAATTTTTAATTGAAATATGAATTTATATTATAAAAATACCAAAATGCCCTTATACAATAAAATTTCCCCACTCACGCATCCACAACCACCCTCGAACCATTTGCTAGCACTGTCTCACACCATAGTCATAGTCATGTTGTTGACCACTAGCCACGACAGAGACACTGACAGGGCAGAGCAACGGGCGGGTTGGGCAGCCCATGCCCTAACTCATAGCCCACCCATTTAAAATTACACGGGTACGGGGTAGCCCGTACCTATGCCTTAACCCATTTAAACCCTGTTAAACGGGTTGTTAATTAAATGGGCAGTTTTTACAGGTAACGGGTAGCCCATTTAACCAATAGTTATTATTCACTGAAACAAGGAAATGAACCAACTTTGAACAAATAAGCAAGAATGAAAAAGGAAGGAATAGACCATTTAAAAAAAAAACTAAAATGCAACACAAATCGAACCAATGCTCAAACATGATGAACGTTTTACACAATCATCATTACAAAGCACAGACTTTGTTAAATTAAGGGCTTGAATCTTGCATATATTTGGTGAAACAATCTTGCTCATGGTTAGGCTTGTAGTCCAATATAAATTGACTAGCTTAAACCTCACCAGCGGTAGTACTAAGAATCAAAATTTCAAAAAACAAAACAAATTAAGCAAGAAATTGATTGATATGAAAATGAAGAAGTAAATCAGAAACAAATAACAGAGATACCTCAACGATAGCTGAGGATTCAAAAGAAAAAGTGGAAGGGGAGATGCCATATTGGAAAACAAGTTGGTCTGAAAAGTCAAATTTAATTTGAAGATGGAGGCACTCGAAGCAGTAATCACATGCCTCCATTGAAGCTAACTCCTCCATCGATTCAAAGACTTAAGAAGTTCCCTCCATTTTTCACTCTCATCTAGTGTGCTGAGTATATGAGCTTCCCACGGTGTGCTGAGGATCTATGCTTCACACTGTAACATCATGAGATATTGTCCCTGTTTAACCACCCGCAGGTACAGGGTTTTTGTCCTTTTGGGATTCCATAGTCACCCAAAAGGTGCCTCAGATGTCAAAGGCCATACCTTGAATACATACAGGACCTTCACATTAGACGAGTCTAATCGCTGCAGGATATGAGTGCACTCTACCTACTACGTCTCCCTTCCCCCTTCACCCACTCTAGGGTCCCTCAAGGTGTTTGGTCCCTAGCAACTTTTGGTGTTACACTCTCCCCACCAACGGAAAGATCTATCCTCGGCTCTGATACCATATTTAGCTGCTTGTAGGTACAAGGTTTTATCCTTTTGGGATCCCATAGTCACCAAAAAGGCGCCTCGAATGTCAAAGGCCACGCCTCGACTACATATATGGCCTTCACTTTAAACGAGTCTAACTGATGTGGGACTTGAGTGCTCCTTCCCTACTGCGTTTCCCTTCCCCCTTCACCCATAGTGCGAGTCGACTGTTGGTGCCGTAGATCTAATTTCAAGGTGTCAATAGAGCTATGATGGTGTTGTGCCATGGAGGGGGTTGTCAACATATCAGTCGAGGCTGTCGAGGTGGAGGTGTAAGCAGAGTTAGAAGCCAGAACAGAAGATGCAGCTGGCTAGGGTAAATAAAGAGTCATATTGAATAAGAGGGAAAGGGGATATTGGAAATGGAATAAGAGGGAATTAAAAAAAAAAAAAAAAGAGCGGGCACGGGCAGCCTGTTGGCATGCCCATAGCCCATCCCATTTATTTCTATAATGGGCGGGTTTTAGCCCACCCGTAACGAGCTAACACGAATCGGGCCAAATCCGGGGATTTTTCCTCGAGTTTGGGCAGGCTCAACGGGCTATGGGCATTTTCCTCAGCCCTAGATGCCGATCATGACAATCAATAGCAACTTAGACAAACTATAAAAAAAGAGATTGATCGATAAGAAGAGGTAGAACATGGAGATAAAGAGGGGGCTTCGATTTGTACAATAAGTGTCTCTGTCGTTTCGATCTTAAGCATCCAGACCACCAACTTTCATCATTCACCTTTCAGTTGAGCTTCCGCCATCACCTTTGTGAAGGAAAGGGAGGGAGATGAAGAGGATGGCACTGGTGCTTATTAGATTGAAGCCACCACCCCTGCTCCTTAATCTGTGAATCACAACCTCTCCTTCATGCTCTTAGATATGAAGTCAATGGAGAAGAAGATAAAGGAGATTAAAGAGGGAGGGATCCACATAGGAAGATGGGACCTCTTACTCCCAAATATGAAGTCAATAAATAATATGAGGGAGGAATAGGGAGGAGGAGAGATAGATGAAAATTGGAGGGGGAGGTGTCAACATGGCAAATCAAAGAGGGACACCGAAGAAGGGAGGCAGTGAGGATGAAGTGTTTTGCAAGCGGATACTATGGAGAGTGATTCCAAATCTGAAATGCATCTAAATTTTGAAGATTAGTGCTGGAGATAGTGTAACACCAAGCGCTACTAGGGATCTAACACCCTGAGGGACCCCAAAGTGGGTGAAGGGGGAAGGAGATGCAGTAGGCAAGGTGCATTCAAATCTCACATCGGTTAGACTCGTAAGTGAAGGCCATATATATAGTCGGGGTATGGCCTTTGACATCCGAGGCACCTTTTGAGTGACTATGGGATCCAAAAAGGACAAAACATTGTGCCTACGGGCGATTTAACAGGGACAATTCTTTATAATGTTACAATATAGTATTAGAGCTGAGGACGGCACTTTCTGTTGGTGGGGAGAGTGTAACACCAAGCACTGCTAGGTACCTAACACCCTGAGGGACCCCAGAATGGGTGAAGGGGGAAGGGAGACGTAGTAGGCAGGGTTCGCTCAAGTCCCACATTGGTTAGACCCGTCCTAAGTCATATATGTAGTCGGAGAGTGGCCTTTGACATCCGAGGCACCTTTTGGGTGACTATGGGATCCCAAAAGAACAAAAACCCTATGCCTGCGGGCGGCTAAACAGGGACAATACCTCAAGATGTTACAATCTAATATCAGAGTCGAGGACGGCTCTTTCCGTAGGTAGGGAAAGTGTAACACCAAGCGCTGCTAAGGACCTAACACCCTGAGAGACCCCAGAGTGGGTGAAAGGGGAAGGGAGACGCAGTAGGCAGGGTGCACTCAAGTCTCACAATGGTTAGACTCGTCAAATGTGAAGGCCATATATGTAGTTAAGGTATGACCTTTGACATCCGAAGCGCCTTTTGGGTGACTATGGGATCCCAAAAGAACAAAACCATGTGTCTGTGGGCGGCTAAAAAGGGACAATACCTGAAGATATTACAATATGGTATCAGAGCCGAGGACGGCTCTTTCCGTTGGTGGGGAGAGTTGTAACAACCTAATTATTATCTAAAAGATTTAACTATCTTTGAAAAAATAATTATTTATTTAAAAGATTTATTTATTATTTACAAGTAATACTTATGTTAAATATAATTTGTTAGGTAATCATTTGAGTCAAAAGAATTTGTTTAAATGAGAAATATGAATTAAAGAAATTATAAAATATATATAAAAAGGAAAAAGGAGAAAGAAAGAAAAGAGAAAGAGAAAGAAAAGAAATACATATATATATAATATAACACATGTATATATATAAAAGTGCACGTGGCCCTTAATAATATATATATATATAGGTGAAAAGGGAGCTACAGCGCATCACATCACGAGAGGGTTAAAACTTACAATATATATATTATCCCTCGTTGTATAGTAGTTATTAGGTTTCAAAAGTGTTCTCTCCCCCTTTCCAACGGCGTGAACTGCAGCTTAAGGTTTCATTTTGGGATCAAGTGGGTAATCAAAACTATTTCTTTTCATTAAACTTCCTTCATAAAAGTTCTTCTAAATAATTTTCTCTTTCTAATGGTGGTAATATGATGCTGATTAGATGAAATTTTAGGACCTAGATATTGGACAAAGATTGAATTTTAGCCATAACTATCTAATGAAAAATAGATAAGGACTAATTGTTAATTTTCTCTAATCTGGATCTGTGATTTGGGTGTCTTAGTAATTTAAAATAAATAATTGATGTGAACAGGTTATAATTCACTGGTGCTATTGAAGATGTTCTTGAAGTTGTAACAAGCTTAGAATGTTTTGGGCAAAAAAAAAAACAAGCTTAGAATGTTGAATAAATTAAGGATCTATAATTTAGCAACTTTATGTTTCAAATACTAAACTTTAAATTGGAGATTTTGGAGCAATTAAAGCAAATTTGCGTTTTTATTGAATTGTTGGGTTGAGAGGAATAATTAAATTTAGGTTAGTTAAATAGTTAGGTTAGTTAAATAGTTGGGAGCATATTGAGGAGTATGAATTTTAAATAATTATTTCGAGGCTTTAAATGAATATAATTAAGTTAAATATTTAATTCATGTGTTAAATTTGCATCTATATTATTGTGTAGATTGATTTGAGTGTGGTTGGTGCTTTCATGGTTTGAGCTCATGAGTATCTTGGAGTTAAAGTAACCATGGTTAATTCATTTTATATGCTTCCATGGATTGTAAGGTATTTTCGATACCTTAATTATTTATTGTGAATACTGTCTCTATATTTATGTATGCAGTCTCAGTGAAGTGGGAAGTATTTTGAAAGTATATGTTTTACTTAAAGATATATATATACACGATGAACTGTTTATAACTTATCCTTAGTTGAAATAAATTGTGAATTAATGTATCTGTGGGAGATTGGAATATTAGGTGGTATTGAAGTAGTTGGGTTGATCTTGTGATGATTGAGCTTATGTTGTATGCGCGGTTGCCTCCACTACTGATCATGGTGGTTGGCTTTACTGTGATTCAAACCCAGGTGAGGGGTCAGCCTAGACTCAAGAGGGAGGCCAGCCTAGACCTAGGTGAAAGGCTAGACACCCTTTGATTCTTGACCCAGAAGGGAGAACGAAGGGGGACCGGTTGGATTAATGTTGCTGCTGGACCTTGGCTGAGTTGCTCAGTGCATTAAGCCAGATCCACGTCATGGAGTAATATGGAGGAGTTGGATGGAGGGATCACTTGTGTAATATGATTATATTGGATGGGAAACATTAATTCTGTTTGAGTATTACATATCAACACTGCTTCATTGAGTTATAATCCCATATTGTATATTCTATTAATTGATTATTAGTTACTGGGACTTTATGTCTCACCCTATCGTTGTTTACCACTTTTAGGAGATGAATTTAGTGGTTCGAGGCGTGAAGGGAAGGAGCCAACAGTTTGATAGTAGCTATCACTGTAGGTTTATCAGTCATATTATTTTTTTAAGAAAAGTATATTGCCAGACTTATAGAATTTGCATACTTTGTTTTCATTTTATAATTCTACGATGAAACTAGACCTATCATTAATAAATGTCTTTTGGTATGTCTGAGACATGGTGCACTTATGTGATGGATATATGGGAACCTACACTTTTAATTAAAGGTTCAATAACTATTCTAATTTTTGTTGGTTACTTGTGGGCAAGTTTTGTGCTCTGAGTCACATTGATATTGTGTCAGGTTTATGGGCTGGGTGTCTCACCAACAGCTCTTGTGCCTCGAACCTCGAGGAATTTATAGTCATTGGTATATTTATAATTTAGGTTAATTTACGTTAGGGATTACAATTTGGTATCAAAGCCAAGTTGGTGGGAAGAGTATAACACCAAGCGCTGCTAGGGACCTAATACCTTGAGGGACCCAAGAGTGGGTGAAAGGGGAAGGGAGATACAGTAGGCGGGTGCACTCAAGTCTCACATCGGTTAAACTCATCCAAGGTGAAGGCCATATATGTAGTAGAGGTGTGGTATTTGACATCCGAAAAGCCTTTTGGGTGACTATGGGATCCTAAAAGGACAAAATCATGTGCCTACTGGTGGCTAAACAAGGACAATACCTCAGAATGTTATAATATGATATTAGAGCCGAGGACAGCTTTTTCCGTTGGTGGGGAGAGTGTAACACCAAGTGTTGCTAGGGACCTAACACCCTGAGGGACCCCAGAGTGGGTGAAGGGGGAAGGGAAACGCAGTAGGCAAGGTGTACTCAAGTCCCACATCGGTTAGACTCGTCCAAAGTGAAGATCATATATGTAGTCGGGGTGTGGCCTTTGACATCCAAGGCACCTTTTGGGTGACTATGGGATCCAAAAGGATAAAACACTGTGCCTACGAGGGGATAAACAAGGACAATACCTCAGGATGTTACAGATAGCAATGAAGATGGTGGCGAAGACATCATTGGTGATGGGTCCCAATGTCGGCGACAATAATGAAAGTAGGGTGAATGTTGGAGAAGATGATATGGAAGATGATGGTCGAATATTCTACCAGAGTTGAGAGTAGAGATGACAAGTGAAGAAATAATTAAGGTCGAAACTCGATTCTATGTGTAGAAAGTTCAAATTGAGTTCCATGATTTTGATGGAATGGGGTTCTTGGAGAACCTGATTCCAACACACCAGAGACATAAATATTGGTTTCAATTCCAATTTCAATTATTTAGTTCCAGTTCCCTACTACCAAACGGGGGCATTAATTAGCATCTTGGTTGGTACTGCAACATGGAGAGCTTTTAACGTTAGTCAAATAAGCACTTTAACGTTGGTTTTAAAAAGAATATGTAAATCAGCATAGGACAAAAAACTGGACCGGACTAGTAAACCGGACCATGGTCCGATCTGGTTTAAAGGTGAATCGGTGAGGGGGTTGACTCGAATCAACCTGCCTTTAACTCGGTCAAATAGCTTATCACTCGGGTCGACTGAGTTATATTTTAAAAAAAAAACACTTTGAAGAGTAAAGCTCTCACATCAACCTGGTGTCGTCAGCTTAGCACCATCCTCCATGATCTGCTGTCAGCCTGTCACTCTTGTGTCTTGCCTGGTGTCGTTGCCCTCCTTCCTCCTCCTTGCCATTCGCATCGTTGTTGCTGTTGAGAGAGAGAATGAAGGAAAGAGAGAAACAGAGAAGAGGGGGAGAGTGGAGATAGAGAGAGTGGGTGAATCGGAGAGGAGAAAGTGTGGTTGTAGTAATGAAGTTATGGAGCTGAAAGCCTGACACAAGGATAGAAGAGAAGTAAACAACACTCAAGCTATTTGATGCAATTTTTTTTTAACAACAAAAAAATTTGTTAATCTCTCCCTGAGAAATTCATTCCGTTTCAAATGAATTCTTAATTCAGACTAAACTGAACATGTTGCTCCTCCTAGTTGTGATCAAAACATTTTAGCTGAACCCCAAGTAGGAAAATAAAGTTGCAATGTCATTTTCTCCTCACACACAAGTACACAACATTTAATAGTTCAGTATAAGTCACCTCATGTCATTTGCCTTCCTGTGACCCAAATACTTTATTTATTCTGGAATTAAAAGTACAAAAACAGTGAAGGGCATTGCAAATTCTTCAACCTTAATAAAGATATGAATCTTTCTAAATCTCAAGTTTGAATAATATCACTATCATTTCTACCTTTTCCCATTTAATTCCTCTTGATGGTTCAGTCTCCTACTAATATGAATGAATTTAATGATATTTTTTATTATCAATGATTAGTAATTTGAATGATTGAAGGATTGTAATTTATAAAAATGAATATTTTGAAATTAAAGATTATTAAAATTATTGTATTTTAATATTATCAATTAAATGTAATTATTTTAATATAGCTTGGTTTGATCCCAAGTAGACCACGATCTAACCCATTAACCTTTAAACCACTATCTCGATTGATTCACGTCCGGTCTTGTTTTTTGAAACTTGTAAATCATAGATGCTGTTTTGTCTATCATTTAATGTTAGTTAACAAATGATGTAAAATGTAACTTTTGACACCAGTTATTTATTAATGAATCCAAGTCTGTGACTCACCTCACCATTGGTAAAATCATAAATATGCATCTCATCTTTGTTAATGAAAGGAGGAAGAGAAAGTTAACAGATGCGAGTGAGTGGGAGGAATGGAGGGAGATGAAGAATATAAAAATCCATACAATCATTTTAGATCAACCTCATTTTGTCATTGGTGAAATCAAAGATCTGTTTCTCTTCGCTTTCAATACCAATCTATAAACATCATCATCAAACAATAACACGATGCGATAAAAAGGGAAAAAAACAAAGAAAACATTAATAACAAGGCAGTGATGAGAGCAAAGAGTGGCAGGAACTACTGGAAAACTTCGAGGGAACGTTGGTGATGAAGGAAGGATGATTGTTCGAGTGAGGTGGGGCAGGGACAACAACATTTTTATTAAAATGAGAAGTGAAACTAAAAAAAATGCAAGGCTTGATTCGTGTTTAAATGGTTAAAACCTATTCTATTAGAGTCAACCTTGTTGGTCTACTGTTTTATTTTATTTTATTTTATTTTTCTGCCCCACCATGTGTCTTAAGAGAGGGTCAAGTATCATGTTATACTTTCACATCATTGAATGGAACGTAACACTTCGTCCAGCGCATAAAACGAGAGGAGGCTGCACCTATCACTATCAGTTCCTCTGTTGTATAATCTTATTTGAGGCAATCACATGCTAACTCTTTCAATATCAATAATTAAAATGGCCCCTCAAATTTATAGAGACCGTCAGACAGAGACTTGAATCTCATCTTTTGCGTTTTTTAATTACATAAAGGGGGGAAAAATATTTGTTATGATATCTCAAACAAATTCGAAAATGAATCTAACCACTGAGAAGATTCATACTCATCACCAGAAGACAATGCTTAGAAAAATTTAATTATGTATAAGTAGGTATGTGCTGTAAGCGCTATTCAGCGCATTTAGTTTCAAAATTATTTCAATTTGAATTAATAAGTCATATCAAATTAATAATATGTGAATTTTGACAAAACAAAAAAAATTATATGCTTACATATTGTGAGTATTAATCTTTTGGCTCATTTATTTTTTTTACTTCTAATTCACTTATTAAACTTTGACTCAAATGAATTAGTATTATAGTTTGAACTCAGTTTTTAAACTTTAACCATATGTAGCCCCTTCTGATAGTTTAACTATTGTTTGGATTAGTTTTTAGAAAATAACTCATAAAAAAAAGTGATAAAAGTGATTTTAGAAAATACATTTTAAATAGAATAGATTTTGTGAAAAAATCATTTTGATAAAATAATTAACATCAGAATCACTTTTTTATGTATAAATTCCAAAAAAGGACACAAGATAACGTGATAATTGAATAAAGAACAAATTTTAATTTATGTTTTTGTTTAAAGTAATAAATAATATATATTATTTATATAAATAATTAATAATTAATTTTTATATATTTATAAAATACATG
>QFDD01115735.1:0-13693 GCA_006871305.1 Vachellia collinsii
TACTTTGTGCCTCCCAACGTTAAATTGATTTTTATGGTTAAAAAAAGCCTATGAATGGAGGTGGAAACTCACATGTTTAGTAATTTCAAATGAATGAAAATATATAGAAGCATAATAAAAATGAGTTGATAAATGAGAAAATTGGAGAGTAGAAGAGAATAGCAAGATAAGAAATTTTTAGAGAGGAGTGAGGTGATGATTTCTCATTCACTTGTGTGTAGCATTCACGTTAATGGACCTCCAAACATGTAGAAGACTAACCTATGAGGTTACAAGAGAATTAAGTAAAATATAACAGTACAACTGAAGCTGAAGGTTATAGAAAATATATGCTAAAGACTATTCAATTTAAAAGTTACAGGGTATTAATTATGATTTGAAATCCTAAGTGTTTGGACTGATCAAAGTCCACACATCATATTGTTTATCACAAAACATATTTTCTTTTCTACAAATTTAGATTCTCATTTTATTTTATTTTTTATTTTGAATTAAGAAGGGAAAGCTTCCCGGGAGCGGTTTGGGCAAATGGCTCAACTATGGCGACCTCTAATAAGGCAATGGCCATGGCGAGGTTCGCACATGCCGAGCCGTTGTTGTGGGATCAGCCTACATCATCTCCTAAGCTCGCCCTGTCTTCTTGAACCCGCCAAGCCAACCTCTTTGAATCATTTCTCTTTGGTCCCTCTTGTTTCATCATCGAATCGAAATCTCCATTTCCGCGCTCGTGCTCTTCGAGTATCCGACGACCCCGTGCTTGAAGATGGAACTGACAGTGGTGAGTCAAGTGCTGACGTTAAGAAGAGCCGCAATCAGCTGAAACGTGAGGCTAAGCGTGCTGTGCGTTGGGGTATGGAGTTGGCTTCTTTCTCTGCTCCTCAAATCAAGCGAATACTGAGGTTGAATTTCGCAGACATTGCCGCTACCTTTTTCGTGATGCTTACTTTTAGGTAGTTGTGATATTTTACCGGTAAAAAGTTTCTGTAATTTGTTCTGGATTGCAGAGGGGTTTCCGCGGACCGAGAAGTGTTTGAAGCTCTGATGCTAGTTAAGGTGATTTTTCATGTTAATAATGAAGACGAGTTATGAGGGTTTGCTTGTCCTTTTCCTTGCTTTCGGAATAACTGTTTATTTGTTTAATCTATTATTGAAGAGAAGGTGTTTGTTGTTTTGCCATAGAGATTGAGACCGGATGTCCGCGAAGGAAGGAGGAGGCAGTTCAATTATATCGGTAATTTGTTCATTTCTCGAAGAGTTTTTGATTTGGAATGCAGAATATTGTCTTGGTCACCTGTGTCGCAAACTTATCTGAGGATAAGCTGTAGTCTGCAGACCAATGCTTAAATGCATCTTTTGGGGGAATATGCTCGTACTCACCTGATTTGTCTCAGGAAAATTGCTGCGGGAAGTGCAATCGGAATTGATGGATAAATTAATAGAAGCAACAAAAGATGGCAATCACAGCGAGCTACAAAAATTATGTGGCTCAGATTCTGAGGTTCTTGAAGGTGACGATGACTTTACAGAATTTGAGTCTGAGGAGGATGATGAGGTATTCATTGGTATATTAGTTCTAGTTTTCATGCTTCACATAAATACTCTGAAAACACCCCACGATTTTTTTTGTTCAAAATGTACAGTAAGTTGAATCCTACGAATTTGTCTTTCCGTACCCTATCCCTTGGGATCCCAAAAATCAATTCTGGATTTCTGATTTTGGTTGCTAGTTAAGTCTCGTCATAGCAGGTGAAATCTAAATTTTCCTTGGTTGCTTTGGTATTACTTGGTCACTGATATATTTCTTGTCGTTTGGTTACATATTTTATCAGGAATCTGATTGGTACATTGCTCGAGCAGTTTGGTGGTTTGATGGTCTGGTCAATAAAGATAATAAAATCACCAGTGAAGTTTATTCATTGCAGGAGGTTGAGTTTGATCGTCAGGTAATGTCTTCTTCCTGTTCTTGTTTTCCGTGGGACCTCCTCGTCTTCTATAGTATAATAATGTGAGAAATTTGTGGTTTGAAAGAAGAGACTACTGTATAATGAATTATGAAATGAGCAAGAGTATCATAAAAGTATTGACTCTGGAAAATACCTGTGCTTGAGCTAATGAATTCCACAAGACGACATCCCTAGGCTGAGTTCCATTTGGCAAATGTTGTATTCTTACCTCATTTCTCCATGATGTGACTTCATAGTATATGCCAGTTTAATCAATAAATTTCCATTTCCATTCAGAAAAAAGGACCTGTGCTTGATAGATTTAAAATTTACGGAAGTGAGAGATGGTATTACAATTTATTGTCAGACTCATTTTTTTGTTGAATCAGGAGTTACGCAAGCTTGTAAGAAGGGTGCACTCAGCTCAAGAACAGGAAGCTGCTGATAAAGAGGAGAGAAAAGTAGAAGCAGCAAAAATTCGGGCTGAAAAGGCGCTCACCCGTTTCCTTCGTTCCATTGCCAAACAACTTCCTAATGAATGTTGATTATTATCATCATTTCCTTATATGGCAATTAGTCATTCATATTTTTGGGTCATAGAAAATTTTTGTTAGGGATGAGGAAATGCAAAACTACGATTCTATTGCTGGAATTTCAGCAGAGGTATACCCAAGCTTCCCACGGCTTCCTTATTTAATATCACTAAACTCAAACATTATCCTAAATATACTATTTAGCCTGTAGTGTAATTTACACTACAAATATACTATTAATTTTTACTCTCTTCAATACTTTTATTAAACATGGTTGTATGTGAAAGGAATATTTAATAGTAGTAATTTCTAAAAATAGTAAATGCTTTGTAAAAAGAATAAAAACACTTTCTAGAAGGTGCTCTATAATAGGTAACAGACGATTATATATTTTTTTTATTCAGTTTTGAGGGAAAACATACCGCAAAGGGTATCAATTTGGGCTAAAAAATATAAAAGAAAATGTTATTAAATGCTAACCCTAATAACTACAAATATTTTAACTAATGGAAATATTACATGGTAAATTAAAATTTGAATATCTTCTGATAATACTTCAAGTAGGAGGATATGGGAGAATATTTGTGTTTCACAAAAAGAAAAAACTACAAGTATTTATATATTATCGGATTTGCACAAAAATACATTTAGAGGGAAGAGATTAAGGGAGCTACAATTACGAATGTTCGTAAACACTTGCTTCACCAACACTTGGCCTCCTGAACTATGCCCGTCCCTCCGTTCCTCTATTAAGCTCTGAAGCTTCGAAGGCAAATCATTCTCCACAATCAACTTCTTTGGCTGTGGATGGTGTTCGTAAACAGCCTGCCGTATCATTTTTAAACAGTCCCTCTCAGTGTTACTGTTATGCAATTGTTGGAACAAAAACTTGCGATCACACGTTAAAATATAATGTTTCAGCTGCACCATATAAACACAAGTGTCAGCATGCTTTGGCCAAAATAAAAAGTAGTATTTCTGGAGAAATGATGGATTCCGGATGAGGAATTTAGACCACGGGCATCACTATATATATATATATATGAGGGGGGGTGTTATACCAAAAATATCATCCACACTCTTATTTTCCTTATTAAATGGATATAAAATACCGGATGCTACATTGCATTTGCACCCATCAGAAAAGAGAACGAGATAAAAAAAATGTAGAGATTCATTTACCTTAATCAGCTTTAGTAAATTTAGACGGGCTATAGCTTTTGGATGATCAAGCCTCGCAATGAGCAAGGGTGTCAAACCATGTACTGCTAGTGCGGTATTGATACGTGCAGATTTTCCGCAGTAAAGTAAAATGATCACACTAATTAAAAATGAGAACCTAACAGCAAAGGAGGAAAGGAAGCGCATAAACAGAAAGACAGAGGTACAAAACTATTTCGAGGTGCCTGTATGCTCACATAATATGTAATACATACAAAGATCTCTTGGTTTAACTGTTTCAAGAACCAAATATTAAAGACTGCTTTGGACTTGAGCTTCTAAAACAAGGGGTCTGAACAACGAGTCTTCATCAATATAACATTACAAAGTCTTTCACCAAAATCACTGTTTATAAGGAAAGTCACGGAATGCTCTCCAAAACAAACAATTTCAAAAAGCCCTCCTGTTGGAAATTCTAAACTCCTCTGCTCATCTTTCACTTTGCCCAAGAAGCCTCTTCTTCCAAGACATATCCCCTCTTTCCACAAGCCCCCTCTCTCACATTTCCAACCCACACTGTCTCACTCATGTTCTCACCAAGCTTGCTAAGAAAGGTGAGTAAGTTCCCCGGGAGCTTCCCAAATCATCTCATCCCGTCCTGCCTTTGGTCAAGCATCTTCAAGCAAAGACAGTGTGGTTTGAGGGAAGGCCAGAAGCGGAAGTGCCAAGATCAAAGCGTCGCTGAGAGTAAAGGCCAAAAGTGGAAGCTGGAGGAAGAATTCGAAGTTGAGATAGAGATCTGAGCGCCTCCTACAGCGCAAGTTGAAATCCTCGAATCTAATAAAAGCAATTTGGTCCCATATCTAATTTTTAATGCCATCTCCCTCTCTCTACAGAAACTTGGAAATTAAAACAAATATATGCACAAAACTTGTCGCTGCATTGGCCCCATATATGATAAAAGCTTGTCGGGTGAGTGGGGGCATGAATGACATTTCACCCTCAAATCTTGTGTTGAAGACTGTAATCAACACGTTGTGGTTGTGGTTGGCAAAAAAAAACAAAAAAACACGTTGTGGTTGTGGAGCTTTCTCCTGAGAATGTAAAAATAAGTTTTTAATGGTTGTGCATAATCATTGTAACTTTACAGGAAAAAAACAACATACAACAATGAACCGATATGTGTGGAGATCTTACAATCCTTGCAATTACCATTTTCAGGACCACATCATCTATAGCCCTTCTCGCTGAGGTCAACTGAAAACTATTGATTGAAATTATACAGAAACAAAAAAGAAAAAAAACAAGAAAAACACATTAAACCATCTTCCTAGATCATGTGCTTCACCCTTTGTTTTATAAACGTATCTAACCAGATCCATTATTTTTCAATTGTCTCCAGTTGCATATAGAGCTTATTGATCTCCAGTTTCTGAATTGGCAACAGACAAAGGCACCTCTTGTCCATATCACACGGTAAGTTAAAACAGCACCCGCCATAGCCTCTTAATTGACACCGTAACCAACCCATTTGTTTACGGAAGGCATACATTAACCCAAACAATGCTCGCACTAAAAATAATCTTCCGGAACATTTAAGGACGTCCAAAGAGGTGTTCTGCCACACAGTTATGTCAAAATAATAAAATTACAAAAAGGAAGTTTGCAGTTCAATATATGCTTGGCACCTGCAGAGGGAAGAGATTTTCTCCACGAAGTTTTTCATCAAAGACCTGAATTAAAATAAAGATGGAAATGAAAAGCTCAAAGACTGAGACTGTGGAATTCAGAAAGAGATTGGTTTTTGGCACGGAGTAACATACCAAACCATCAATCTCAATTACATCATCTTTTAGAACTCCCATCATTAGCCGCAAAAGATTCCCACTATTGTTTGCCCGTCCAATTTCACTATCTTTTTCGCACTGTTTCCGAGCAATTGTGTCGCTCAATTCTTTAGCCAGGTCATTCTCAAAGTGTTATTCACAGATGTGGTAGCTTTCCCAACGTTTGACATGGATGCAGACGGGGGAGCTTCAGCTGCTAACTCCACAGGGTTCTCATCTAATGGATGAAACAGATCATCTAAGTAGGCATCCCCAGGAGGGTCACTGAATTTACTCAGCTTATTTCCCTCCATAAGTGGTAACTGGTGACATCCTCATAGCCTTCATATAGCAATCAGACAAGTCTTGTCAGATTTCAATTATTTTTCTGGAAAATAAATTAACGGCACATTTTCTTAGTTGTAGCAGAAATAAAGAGATTGTGAAGATCACAACCATCTCTTCATAGAGTAGTGGGCTGCAACAAACCAAATTTATTGCATAAGAACAACTGAAATATCCATTCAAAAGTGATTCCTAGTTTTTAAAATCATATGGCACCGAACTAAGGATGGCATGATACAGAAAGGACATTAGTGAAACCTAATTAAAATGCCGATAGATTTATGTTAGAGTTAGGAAATATTCTTTCATTTATTGCAGACTTGTAATCTGCTTGATAGTTGGGAAAACATAATCGTGGGAATCAGGATAATAACGAGCCATAACTGAAAAATATTCAAGGGAAAAAACAGTGAAGGTAAGATAAATTAGGAAAAGAAAAGGCGACAGCAAGCAGAAGATCTTCAAGGAAACTTAAATCTGATGATACTCTTAATTTAATCAAGCCAGAAAACATAAAATGTTTGAACCAGCTAGCATAATATATGATGTTTTACCTTCAGGGAAACGATATCTTGACTTCTTAGCCCGAAAATAATTGACTTATCATCATTGTTAATCTGACTGCCTATTCCTCCCAGGTTTCTATTCACTTCTGACTGCTGGTATCCTACTTCTCCATTCATCATAACTTCATGCTCTCTTGAATTAGCAATGTTGCGATCACCAGTGAGCTCAGATCTTGTCCCCTCATCATTAGAAGAAATTTTGTGAAGACCGATTGGGAGAGAAGACCTCTCAGAAATGGATAAGGCAAGAACAATCAGATGGACCTGGTTTCCTTCTATCAGAAGCCTCAGTTGACAGCCGTTTAGCCGAGTCCTTTAACCATAAAAATAGAAGTCATAACATGATGGGCATACAACCATGGTGCCGAAGTGAATAGTTGCCAGCTTAAATTCCACTAATTTAAAATTTAAACCTAAAATTGAAATTAAAGAACATTGTTAGCTCCAGACCAAAGATACAGAAAACATTCACAGAGCTTTACATCATCAATAACCAATTTCCCACAGGGGAACTTCCAAAAGATCTCAAATGATCAACACCAGGAACCTCTGCAGCCACTGAATCATCTTCCACTATATTTCTGCAAAAGGTAGCAATCTCGTACCACTTCACACAAAATTACATATTAACAGAAACAGGGTGAAAATATATACTAACGTCATTCCAAGATATATTTCCATTGAACTACCATGTACTGCATTTTGTACAACCTTTGATTTTACCAGACAAATCATATAGTTCTATAATATTGTTCATTATAAAGTCTAGAAGCACTTTGTACAACTTTTAATAGAACTACTTACTTGAAAGTTCAGCTGTGACGAAGTGATGACTGCAGAGCACGTCTACAGCTTTTTATCCAAGGATGAGAGAGCAAAGTTTTAGCATCTGGCCTTTGTCTAGCATCCAGTTATGTGCAATAGAATTTTCAGGAAAAAACTTAGAATCTCATTGTTCTAGCTAAAAATATTTCATTGAAATGGTAAGGTATTTATAAGGACCATGTTCCGCACTAGAATCACAAATTATAAGACATGAATCAAGCAAAAATGTTAGATTATAATTCCTCATATAAACCACTTACTAAACATAGGCTGTAGAAACGTATAAAAAATTAACCACAAATCAAGGGGACAAAAAAAAAAGGAAGCAAATAAAGAAAATTAATGAGAATAAGATGCTAAAAGTCATGAAGGAAAATCTACAATTCCCAACACTCCCTAAAATTGGAATAGCTAGAACTGGTTAGGTTGCTCATCAAGAGTGATAAATTCCTCTAACCTATTAGATCTGTACTATTCATATTTGACTTGAATAATCTAGATCTGATTTTTTTTACGAAAAAATTTATTTTAATGGGTATAAAATCTAAAATAAAATTAATCTCTTAATTATCATATTTTCAAATAATAATTTTTTTATAAAATAATTGTTATTTTAAAAAAATCAGATCTGGAACGTCCAGAATCAAATTTGGATAGTCTAAATCTAATGGTTTGGGGGAGTTTGTCACTTTGATGAGCACCTTAACTAGGTCTGGAATAGCTTGGAGTTAGGTCTATTTATTTCTTATTTTAGCGCAATTTTTTCCATCAACTAACAATTCACTTAACAGCAAATAGCAATACCGCCGCATACATTAAGGAACGTGTTCCAACTCATGAAAGCTATCCAATTTACCTTCTTAAAGCATTGGCACAAAAAATCAGTGATGTCAGGAGACAAGCCTCCTAAGAGGAAAAATTAAAGGGTAAAACGCAAGTTGGCTTGTGCCACACAGCATAAATCGAATTACGATTCCATAAAACAAGATGTGGACCCCAAATGACCCATTTTTTTTTTTAAGGAAAAGATTATTAGCAAAACAACACAGCCATGTGTCACTAGGTAGGGTGGGCTTTTCTAAGGAAAAGATCCTTGTATGAAAAAAAGTTGCATGCTGTTATCGGGCCAAAATTATTGAAGAGTGCAGGGTTGAAGGATCTTATATCGACCATTAACTAAAAAGAAACGGATGAGCACACCTGAACAATACGAAAGAGAGCTGGCATAGGCTGCAGATCAAAATTAGGGGGTAAGCATGTGAGTAGTTCAATAACTGTACAGCCAACACTCCAAATGTCAAAGGCAGCACAAACACCAGACATTTCTATAACCTCAAAATCAAACCAAAATCACCTGCACAAGCTCTTGATGCAATACAATGGGAGTCCACTAGGTTATTGAACAGCACATGAAGTTTAAAGACGCATTTATGACTTTTGAAAAAGACCACTTTAGTGGCATCTGGGCCAAACTACATCTGTGCACATCTAGTAGGAGAGATAATGTCAGGTTCAGTTTATCATGCCTTAGTCCCTCATGGTAATAGAGAACCAAGCCATCGATTTTATGATTTTGGGAGGCAAAATAACCATAAAGGTCCCTAGTATTGTACAGTCTTGGCTGGTCAGGGATGTCTTAGGCTCCTTAACGCTTCAGCCCGGGGCTGTTTTCTTTAGCATCAGCTTTTGTTTCGTTACTTTTTCATAGTTTCCTCTTCTCATCAATACTTTCTCCGTTCATTTCAAAAAGTGGCAAATAAAATCCAAAGCCAAAGATGCTGACCATGAGACAAAAAGCCACAAACAGCACCAAAATATAAATTTATAATATAAAATGTATTATTAAAACAGCTAAGTTTAATTGATAATAAAATAAAAATTTATATAAATATACAGATGACCAAACCAAGTGTGTAAACTGTAAGGACGAATATGTTTGACGGACGGATGATGCAATAAAATAGAAGTCAACACATTACCTAGTTAATGAATGTATAAAATATTAACCACCAAACGAGTTTAAACAAACTGTTGCTTATGCTAATAAGTGAAAATTATAATTTATACGCACATAAAACAGCCAAGTCAAGTAAATAAAACATTATAAAATTCAAATAGTATATATACATGAGAAACAAATGAATGAAGGTGACTTCGAGGAAAATTCTAGCAAGCTAATAAAATCTATGTAAAACATGAAATTGATCATCATGCTAAGTGAACAGAATTTAGCAACAGAATATTGCACAGTTAATACCTCTGGGGCCATCCAATACGGTGTTCCAACAACAGAATGGTTATTGACATCAGCCTCGGTCAGTTTTGTTGCTACACCAAAATCAGCAAGTTTAACGAGACCCTAGAAGCAGGTGTTACAATATAGCAGTAAGATTCATGCAAATTTTCCTAACATATGCTATGAAAAAAAAAATCATTATAATGAGATAAGAGGCCATGAAAAATCATGTCTAGATCAAGAATAAATATCGATATAATCAATTTATCAATCAATATCAGTATAAAAGGTAAAATCTATAAGGAGCCGCACAACCTTTGGGTTAAGTGTGGATGAATAAGAGAGGAAAGCATCTAACACCACGTAAGGAGGAGGAGGATGAGTAGGAGGAGAAAGGCAAGGAATTCAGGTTTTTAGTGAAATATAGGAAGCATTTCTCATCAGGACAACCTTCCATTTAAGTTCCATTTTTGGAACTAACAAAATGTTATAGAAGTTTAGCTAGCAGGTATTCTTCACTTACACTTATTGAAGATGGTGATGAAGAGGCTTTTATGGGGCCTGCTGGGATTGCTGAAACACTTATGCAATTTCAGAAACTAGCAAGGTGTAATGAGTGTGTTTTAGTAGTTGTTATGGTTACCTCTGATATTCAGGAACTATGGCTTTTGAAACTTGATGAGCTTAAGGTGGAGTTCAAAGGACAGAATCAGGTCTCGAGAAGCTCTAGTAAGGGCTTGGTTTTCAAATTTTGGCTGATGAATGGTATGACCGTATGAGGTGGAGGACATGTGAAGGGAATGCGTTTAAGTTGAGTTAGTTAGGGAAGAATATACAGGCCCCAGCTTCAACTTACCTTAAGGGCAAAGCTGAACTCCATCGTCCAGGAAATGATGTGGCCTATAGCCCTAGCTACTACCTAATTCATGGGTTCTAAGGTGTGATAAGCGTGAGTGAGTGTGTGAGAGAGGGGGGAGGCATTGAGGAATATACTATGGGTGATGTGGTAAGTGAGAGGTAAGTAATACTTGAGTACTGTAATGTTTAGAAGAGTACCTGGTCTCTTAAGTACCAGAGTTAGGTGGTTTGTTCACGAGTTTTCTTCTTATTTTCAGTATTTACTTGTAGATGAAACCCATTTCAAAAGACTCATCTAGACTAAGTCAATGGATGGGGAAACCTCTCTGACTTATAATCCCACCTCCATAGGTAAGGCTCCCTAGAGTAGGATTCATAACAATGCATCTTTATTCAAAAGCCAAAATTTTATGTAGCCAAAGGAACTAGTTACTCATAACATAATGAAGTAAGGTGGATGACGTCTAAAATATCAGGATAAGGAAAAGAGGAAAGGAGTACCTCTTTAGTTGTCAATATGTTTGCCCCTTTAATATCTCGATGGATTACCCCTTGTTCATGTAGATAAACCAAGCCTTCCACTACCTGTCCCATATAACACACTTAGCACAAAAACTCCGAAGCAACTGAAACTGGAATAGCATTTGACTAGTAAACCTGGGGAATATAAACAGCAACCAATGATTCTGGAAAAGGTCCAAACTTATTTGGCCTGATAATATTCGCCAGCGAGCCATTCTCCACGTATCTTTTCAGTTGCAAAGAATATGTAGTAAAATCCAGTGTTACTTTAAGTACCTGGCGAATGATGTGTAATTATAACTATACACTGGGAGATAGGGTTGACACCACTTAAGAATTATGTGCAGGTGAGTCTTTGTCTTTGAAGATCCAAGATATTTTACCATGTTTTTATGATTCAAAATCTGCAAAATAGTGATTGTTTCCAATAGCGGCAATACACAATGAGGGAGAGCCTTTTTAACAGGAGCTCGGAAGTCAAAATCCCAAGTTTATTGTAAGATAAAGTCAGCAATCATCCGCGAACAACAAACAAGCAAACATATACTAGTAATTGTCAATTTAAGTTTACTAAACGCTAATAAGAGAACTGAGCAATTTGCACAACACTTTATTAGTTATTGCTGTAATAATCATGTGCACAAACAAGTTCTTGTCTTGGTTAATATCAAAAAACAGAACTTTGGATCACATGCACATGATTCTTGAGATGGAGTGTGTGGATATGGTTAGAAATTTAAATCATGCATATCGATCGAATAACAGCTATTTGTCCACCTCAGAAATGTTGAATGTTTTACCATCTAAAGCTTCCATGCACAACATATTCATAGATCCAGATAATACCGTGACAGCTATATATTAAGCAAAAAGGAATTTACAAAACAGAATCTAAAAATTGAGAGAAAGAAGTACCTTCAACAAATCAATCTCTTGCTGGGAAGCATTAATGCATCCAAACCCAATTAGTAGAAAAATGCTGTAGAAAATAACAGCTACCATAAAGGCAGAAGGAGGAAAAGAATACGGAAATGAAATGAGAAAAATCAAGTTTACATACCATGATGATGTTGAGATCCTCCTAAGCAATATTCTCCAAGGAAACTTGTTTTATTACAGCAAAGTCTCCATTATCCAAGTTCAAACCTTTGTATACCCGACCATATGCTCCTTTCCCAATCTCATCTCCCAGCAGCTGACCAAATTTTCACATGAAAGCAAAATTCAAAAGTGGAAAAGTGATCAGAGATGGAAGTGAGGCATCAAGTCATGGCCATTACAAACAATAAAGTAAAACCAACAAAGTAGAAAGCAAGTCTCAGCAAAGTTTGACGAGACAAAATCATTAAATTATAGGTGACAGATTAAAATAAGCCATTACTTCTTTTGGAATCAGCAAAATGAGACCAGGCCACAATCTAGCTTTTTGGAAAAGTAAGCTTTTCCAGAAAGTAAACATGACTAAGATAAGATGAGAACCACGACAAAGGAGGACAAGACGGTCTCCTAGAAGGTAAGAAAAAAGGGGAAATTAATAGAATAAGAACGCCACTCAATCTCTATTCATGCAAGTCAAAAAGACTCCCTTGAAACAATAATATGAGAAGTACGCCAAGCAGAAGAAAGAGAAATGACCATTCCCATATGTCATTGGAGTGCCGAAACACCATTATAAATTCTTAGTCAAATCATAACTATATTGAGGATGGGATATGAGAAAGAAGTTTTGTTGTTGGCAACACATAGATTCTGAAATAATTCAATAGATCTTCCAGCTCTTTTACTCTTCCTGTTGGTAGCAACACCTACAAATAAACAGTTAATCTAAATCGTGTCTAAAGACACTATCCTTAAGAGCTATTCCGTGACTACCGGTAAAGCAAGTTGCAGCACTTCTCAGGATTAAACAAATTCTTCTTGTAAGGATACAGGGAAACATAACTAGCGGAAGATAATAGAACTCAACAAGGCAAAGAAACAAAGGAGGGAACCAGAGTGCTCAAAAGCTCAAGAGTTGTCAATTTGAGCCTCTTACAAACACTGCCTTATATAGGTCTCATGTTGGGCATCTTCTTAATGATAATAAAGTGTCGGTTAAACATATTGTAAAACAAATTGAGAGAAAAGTATATTTCCATTGATTCACTGACTAGGTTTATATACAAGAGAATAAGAGAATAAGCAGACGCGTAGAATTAATTACAGACGCGTAAAATCAAAACTAATTAAAACTAATTAATACAGGAATATCTCTTAATCTAATATTTCTTAAACTAACACTCCCCCTCAAGTTGAAGTATAGATGTTAATCAAGCCCAACTTGGTACAAAGATAATTTACACGTATCCCAGTCAAAGCTTTGGTCAATAAATCTCCTAATTGATCACCAGACTTCACGTGCCCTGTAGAAATGAATTTCTTCTTAATCATATCACGCACAAAATGACAATCAATCTCAATATGCTTTGTACGTTCATGAAACACAGAATTAGAGGCAATATGAAGAGCAGCCTTGTTATCACACCACAATTTAGCTGGTAATTGAGTAGTCAGTCCAACCTCAGTCATCAATTGATGAATCCACACAATCTCCTGTGATGATTGAGCCATAGCTCTATATTCGGCTTCTGCACTAGATTTAGAAACCACATCTTGCTTCTTGCTTCGCCAGGATACCAAATTTCCACCTACGAACACACAGTATCCTGTAGTGGATCGTCTTGTTGTCTTGGATCCAGCATGATCTGCATCACAAAAACACTCAATATTTGTATGACCATGATTGGTATACAGAATTCCACAGCCTAGTGCACCTTTCAAGTAATGTAGGATATGTTCCAAAGCTTCCCACTGAGCAACTGTTGGAGCTTGCATAAAT
>QFDD01115736.1:0-10301 GCA_006871305.1 Vachellia collinsii
GATCTAAATAGTTTTATTTTTATGGAAATTATATTCATTTTCTAAAGAAATTGTCAAGCATACATATTTTTCCCCAAAAATTGTTTTGAACCTACAATTTGCAGGTTCGATATAAGATTATAATTTTACTTTCAATTTTCGCTAATAAATAATATAATTTTAATTGTATTTTCATGGCCATAAATATGGGGAAATTGCTAAAAATCCCTCGTTATAAAGTTTATTTTTTAAAAGAATATAAAATTTGTTTAAGAATCTGAGATGCAACCTTTTTTTCAACTACACTCAACATTTTTTATTATATGCAAAAAAAAAAACATTTGTACTGTAGCTGAAATAAGAGCCGAACTCCTGGGAACTCAAGTCTTTGATTATTTTGAAGACTTGAAAAATGATTTATGTAAATATATATCTGAAAGAAATTAGTGTTCCTTTCCCAAGGCTCAATCAAAATTAGTGTAGGGTATCAAGTACAAAAATTAATATTAATAAGGTCGTTAATAATAAATTAAAGAATATTATTGATAAGTAAAAGAGTTAGATTAGAGATCTTATTAATATAATTCAAAGAATCAGTGTAATTAACTCACAGGCTGATGTTTCGGCGGGTGATCCTTTTCTCTGCTATTGAAGCAATCTGTTTCGTGTTTCTGTCAGTTCTTATCCTCTCTCTCGCTTTCGTCCCCGACAAGTGGGCGTGTTACTGTTCATCAATTTTTTTGGAGCGAAGCTTGCTTTTTTGCCATTAGAATAAAATAATCGCGGGACAGAGGATTTTTGCTCTTAAGCATAATGACTCCATTCCTCTCTGAGAATCACGACAATTCAATCCCACTCGTCTTCCCAAATCAGGAAACCTATCCCCTTCTTCCCTCAGAGCCTTCCCTTTTCCCTCTATTCCAAATCTCATGGAAGGCTCTGCCAATGAACGCCTTCACTTCGGCAAGATGGGATTCGGGTATATTCATAATCCTTCTGCTTCTTCCTCATTTATGATGATCCATGATCGATTTCTTCGTCGTCGTCGATGTTGTTGTTCTTGTTTGCGTTGCTTGTTTGTTGATCTGTGGATGTCTATTTCATAGGTGCAAGCATTATCGGAGAAGATCCATGATTCGAGCTCCTTGTTGCAATGAGATTTACTGGTGTCGTCATTGTCATAACGAGGCAGTGGTATTCCTTTATAATCTCCTTCCCTTTTCTTGCTCTCTGCTCCAGTTTCTTGCGTTTTTCTGATTCGGATTCGTTTTGTTTCCTTAGAGCATGCTCAGCAATATCCATGATCGGCATGAACTAGTACGCCAGGATGTTGAACAAGTAGGATGAATTCATGACCCTCTGGATTTTCGGTTAAGATTTTTTTTCCTTCTTTGTATCAGTTACTGAAGAAGATATACTCATGCAGTTTTTACATTTCATTGCCGTTTCAGGTTGTTTGTGCTGTTTGTGACACGGAGCAGCCAGTATGTATTTTGTTTTTTTTCATCCTTGATTGAAAGCATTGGTTTTGTTTACCATTGGGTTTCAATTCTTTTTGTTTAAACTTATTCTTTAAAGGTTGCTCAAGTTTGCACAAACTGTGGCGTCATGATGGGAGAATATTTCTGCGAAATCTGCAAATTCTTCGATGATGATGTAATGGCTCATTTACCATATCTTCCGCATAAATTTTAGTGTTGAATATGATTGATCTTCTTCTACTTTGGTGTATAATCCTGCTTGTTCTTGTTGATCCTATCCTTTTCTAAGTGACGTTGATTTTCGGTTTGCAGACAGGGAAACAACAGTTTCATTGTGATGATTGTGGGATCTGTAGGTGCGTTGAGTTGATTTACGTTTAGAATTTATCTTCATGATTGACTCCGTCTACTTGAATTTAACATTCTATTTCTAAAGAATCTCTGCAAGAGTATATATGTTTTGTGAAGTTCTCATTTCAGTTATGAATTCATAAACATGGATTTAAGTCTTGAGAATAATGAAATTTATGTCATTGGAAGCAGAGTCGGTGGTCATCAGAATTATTATCATTGCAAGAAGTGCGGTATGTATTCATTACCATACCTCCAATATGGCTTTCTTATTGATTTGAGCATAAAAATTATCATTTTTTTCTTTAATTACCAAGTGGCAGTTTGTGCTCGAGTGGCAACTTATTCCATCTTACTGCTAACGCGACTGAACCCACTGCTCTTTAATTTAGACCACCGAATTTCCAAACCTGTGATGATTTTTCTTTCCATGTCTTCCCCCTGTACTTATCACAACTTTTCAAGATCAATTTTGTTGCAAAAACTTGTGAAGAGGCATGCTTTTGTTTCAACACCCGTAAGCTCACTAATCATTGTTTGTTATACAAGATTAAAGTGGCAAAAACTTATTCAGAGTTTATAATCCTTCTTTGGTTTATTTTCACTCATTTCTGAGTAGAGTCCATTAATATGTGCACGGCTTAGAAGAGATAAAAAAAAAACTCATTCTAGACATAAATTGCTCTATGCACACATTTTCTATTGGGGGTTCCTATAGTGAAAAAAAAGTTGTTTTATATGCTGCAGCTTCCTGTTATTCGGTTGCCCTGCGGGATAATCATTCTTGTGTAGAGAACTCTATGAGGCATCACTGCCCAATTTGTTATGAGGTGTGTACCTCTTTCCCACTTTCTCTAGCTGAAGTTTCTAATCAAGGGGGGATAATTTCTTTGAATCTTGATCTGGAAATTGAGAATATTCTGGTGTGGCTTTACTATGTTTGTGCAGTACCTTTTTGATTCATTGAAAGACACTACTGTAATGAAATGCGGTCACACTATGCATTTTGAGTGTTACCAAGAGATGATAAAGCGTGACAAGTGAGTATATTACTTATTTGAGAGGTGTTCGTTCAATGAAACATAAACTGTCCGTAAAGATGAACTTGATTTGAAACAATGGTCCAGGTATTGTTGCCCCATATGCTCCAAGTCAGTGATTGATATGTCCAGTGCATGGAAGAGAATTGATGAAGAGGTAACCTCTTATATCAAAGTCTGTAGATAGATTCCTTTGTCCGACTTGCATGCTTTGATTTTGTTGAAGGACCCCCCCCCCCTTTCAACTCAGCAAACCCAAGATCATTGACTATTTCAAGTTCAATGTGAAAGAAAGTGATAGATATTATAAATAAATTATACTCGGGCTTTAAACTTTTGATAGGAAATGGTCTTTTGACATTTTGCATGCAATTATTTTGTCAAGAATATTACTTACAGAAATGTCATACGTTATTTCACTGTCTCATTACTGCTTCATTGATGCTAATATCAGATTGAAGAAACGGCCATGCCTGAAGATTATCGCGACAGGAAGGTAAAATATATTCTTTGAATTTAGATAAAAATCTATCCAACATCCACTTCTCTTTTCCCCTTTCCAGTTTCCACTGTCCTTTTCCATTTATTTTAGATTGTTTCTCCAATCCAGCAGTAAGCAGAATAAACATGAAAAATTAACGTAATAATGCAGGTTTGGATTCTATGCAATGACTGCAATGACACAACGGAAGTCTACTTCCACATTATTGGGCAGAAATGCGGTCACTGCAGATCATACAATACTCGCACAATTGCTCCTCCTGTTCTTCCCCAGTGATCGCCACCATATTCTTATAACTTATTTACCCCCATCCCCCATTGTTGTAGATCTCTCTGATTCAATTAATTTTGCACCCACATCATTATTATGCATTAATATTATTCTGTCCTTCGCTGGATATGAATTGGGTGTGGTCCTCGTTAGGGGCAAACACTTAATCCTCATGGTGAATTGCCAGAAATTGTACTTGTTAATGATGTTGTTGTATTATTTGTATTTGGGTGACAACGATACTTGTGTAATGTTTTGCCATTGAATGTAATCAACCCATTGCTATGCATGTATGCGGCCAATCGCTATTCATTTGTCATGACTGTAAAATTGTCAGTTTGTTATTTTGTCTGTCACACTACTCTGTTCCTGAGAGGACCTTTTCTTTTCTAGTCAACACATTTAACCTCTTGATAAATGAACTTGAATCTGTTTATATTGTTATTCGTTATTTTGGTATTCTTCTTTTTTGAATAACCAAGCCGGACTTTGAGTGCTCTCTTTTGTTATTCCGCTACTCTATTATTATGAAAATTAATAGTTAAACATATTTTTTGTCCTTATGGTTTATTCTAATTTAAGTTTTGATTTCTGAAGTTTAATAGTGGCAGTTACGGTCCCTTAAATTCATTATGTCTAAAATTGGTAGTCCTTATAGTTTTAAAAATCTTTATACTTTTAACCAATTTTGGTTTTAGTCTTTATACTTTAAATAGATTTTGGTTTTGATCACTAAATTTAATATTGTTAATTTAAACATCCGGGTCTTTATAAAATTATAAAGATCAAAATCATATGTTTAAAACTCGAAGGACCAACATCAAGAAAGATAAAAATTACAAAATTAAAAAAATAAAAACAAGAAAGAAGTTTGAAGCTACAAAGACATGTCATACAAAAATTGTTTCCATTTTATCTTTTTCAGTTATTAAGTAATTTCACCATAATTAACGGGTCAGAGACAAATAAGTAAAATTTACAGTGTTAACATAAAGTTGAGATCCTTTTAAAATTGTAGAACTAACAGTTTTAGACAGAGTGTATATTTGGCAATCTCTAAAAAAAACTCTTTTTGGTTTAAACCTAAGTTATGAAGTAGTGATTACCAAACATAACAAAAAAGGCTAAAATCACTTATTGAACCATAACCATGGTTTTGGTCTGGCTATAAGCTTTTAAACTGAGCTTCCCGTAACTACGCTCTCAGCTTTCAAAACTCAGTTGAAAAGTTCCACGCCTGCCCAGACCCTCTGCACGCCTGCTTTACTCCTCCCCTCTGCACCCTTGCTTCTCTCCTCAGCCACGCTTGCACGCCTGCTTCTCTCCTTAGCTCAAAAAATGGGTTTTTAAAAACAATTAATTATAAAATTTATTCACTTTAAAAAAATTCATTTTTTTTAAATTAAAAAAATAAATTAAAACATTAATTTATATATAATCAGAAATATATCTTAACTAAAGTTTTTTTACCAACAAATCTTTATAGTTGTTATTTTACATTTTTTAAGTAAATACAATTAATTTTTAAAAACTATTATTTTTAAAATTTATTCACTTTGAAAAAAAATGTAATTTTTGAGCTAAAATAAAAATAAAAATAAAAATTCAATACCTTACTTTATATCCTTTTTTGTTATTTCAAATCCTAAAAGCTATTCTTACAACAACTATCCAAACATATTCATTTTTTTCACAACCACGTCTTCCCTAAAATCTATTATACTCCAAAAGTTATTTTACACAATTTGAGACCGAAACTATTCTCCAAAAACTTTGCCAAACATGCTCAGTAAACTTAAGAAATCAAAACCCCAATCACGAAAAACTATAGGTACTAAAAATATGTTTAACCCAGAAATTAATTAATGTTAAAACTGGTGTACCGGAAAAGATCCTGAAAAGGGTGTGTTTCTTAATCTTCTTTGCTTAATTTTCAACTTGATGCGGTGTGAGGAAAGACTAAATATGTTAACATAATAATTAAAAGGGAACATTTAAGCACGTTAAAATTGGAGAGGCGTCAAAATATTATTCTAAGGACAGTACAGATTTTCTGATATGGACCAAATGTGCATTTATATCAGTTTAGAGAAACATACGACTTGAACAGAATCAAATTTATGATGAATAACCACGTGGTAGGTTGGTTTAATAGTAGTAAAAATGAACATTTAATATCTACTAAATTGCATTGAAAAAAATACTGCTGGTGAATACTTTTAGTTCTTACTTGAATGAACTATATTTGACTCAGACTTGCAACTCTAGTGCTAGAAGAAACGTGTAATTGTTTGGGCTAGGAATGGTCTGACTTATTTTTCCAAAACTCTATACAATGCAGGGGCCTCCAACGATTTAAGATTAAAAGAAATTACATTTTACCTTGTTAAATTAAAGTTTAAATGTAAAATTAATATGCAAACGTTAAAATGTAATGGAATGCTTTCACGTAGTTTGAACTTAAAAAGGGGGAAAACTAACAACCATCCCACGCCTTTCGTTATAAATTTATTATCAGCTGTCATCATAATCTTCACAGTAACAATTAACAAAAAATTTTATTCTATTAATATTGGAAAAAAATATTATTAGAGGTACTTGTACTTTTTATTAATTTTTAATTTGATATATGTGTGTATTTTTCTTTTAATTAATATTTTAATTTTACTCTCTTAATACAATTAACTAGTGTGACTTTGATCTTCTAATACCATTAGCCTCTATACACAAGTTAATAGAGCAAAATTACATATTTAATTGAAAGGAATAAACACATAGGTATCAAATTAAAAATTTGATAAAAGTCTAGATACACCTAATATGAGTTTCAATATGAAGGTATTTAACATATTCATTGTCCAACAAAATAATTTTCCTAATTCTTTCCTGTGGAATTCTCCTTCCCCATCATACACAGATCACATAGTTTTCCCTTGTTAGAATACAATTTTAGAAAATTGTTTTTCCTATAATAAAAGAAAGCCAAAAAAATTATAATCTAACAATTCGTACTTGAAAACTGGAATGGATTTACTGGCTGTATAAGAATAAATTATTCCTAAAAAGATTACAGGGAAAAGGACCGCAAAATAATATTTGAATTAGTAAAATCCAAAATGTTATCATAATTTTATTAAAGGACCAATTGCTACCAGACAGCATTTAGGATTTTGCATATTTATATGAAATGACACAAATGTCACTCATGTATTAAGAAAAAAATAATGAGGCATCCTCGTTGGAGCACCACCGTCCGCCACTGGAGCTCCAGCGACCTGGCAGCAACCATTGGCCGAAGCTCCGGCGGCCGGCAACTGTTTTTTGGCACAATGAACTTTTTTAAAAAAATTAAATAGAAGCTAAGGTGATGGAGGTAGGATTTGATCCCACCCCACCTTGGTTCCCCACCGAAGCTTCGGTGGCTGACGATAGTACTTCAGCGAGGTTGCCTCATTATTTTTTTTAAATATATGAAGGGTATTTATGTTATTTTATATAAATATGAAAAAACCTAGATGCTACCTAGTAGCAATTAGTTCTTTAGTAAATTTATAATAGTATTTACGGTTTTGCTAATTCAAATATTTTTTTGAAGTTATTTTCCCAAGATTATAACCTGGCTAGCAGCCAAAAAATGACAAAAACTATAAACAAAAGCCACTTTTGATTCATTGTATATTATAAATTTCCGGTACAAAGTAAAAAAAAAAAAATTGTTGCTTTTTCTGTGATAGTAATATATAAATTTGTTTAAGCCCAAAAAAATGTTTATCTCTGCCTTATTCCCTGAAAGTCCAGTATTGACTTTTCTCTGTTTATAACTATGTTGAAAAATAAAAGAGAAGCAAACCTTGAATCTACAGTCTACAGACCCAGAATCTCTCTCTTGATTTTCTCAGCAGCAACGTTTCCATCAGTATCACCATCATGAACTAATAAAGCTGTGATTGCCAATGTCAATTCTCCATTGTTGACAGAAACATTTGCGGCCAAAATTTCAGCGTTGTGCTTATAGAACACCTTGAAGATCACTGTGATCAAACCAAATTGAGCTTTTGATTGAATCCCAAAGAAGGCAACATTTCCAGATACAGAGACTGTAATGGAGGAATTCTTATCGCTTGTGCATGGAAGCATCAACTTCCCTGCAGCTGCTTCTGGTTCCATTATTAACCCCTTAAGCTCTTCCAATCTTTTCTTCTTCTTCTCAAGGTCCTTGATGTAGTTTATTGTTTCATTCACAATCATTTCCCTTGTAGCCTGCAAGTAAAAATTCAAAGACCATTAAAGAGGATACAAATGGTATATACTTTTCAGTGAAGATCGGGAACCAGATACCAGAACCACGATCATTGCTGAACTAATGAAGCCCTAGATTCCCAAAATCAATTTAAATGTTCAATAAAAATTTAATGAAACTCATAAATGGGGTCTGAATTCTAGAACAGTGAAGACTTCAACACACTTGTCATTTAACATTCAAAACCCAGAAGACTCACGAAACTCGTGGTTTCAGACTGTGATTCTACCAGAGAATTCACAAATAGGAGAATCATCGTAAGGAGATGAGGTATAACTTTTTAAACAGCGGAGAGACACAATCCATTAATTGAATATTGATTCACAAATGAAACCGATGAGATAGATTCACAAACAGAAGAATCATCAAAATGAAGTGAAGCATAAATACAAAAAGGCCGACGTATTAATGGAACGTTGTCTGGAATCCGGAACAATGAAGGAACAGAAGATCCATCAATCACAGGGACAAACAGAATGTACCAGAGGGGAGAGCTTCATTCATCAGTAAAAACGAAGATCGAGCTCACCGAAAGATCTAAAAATAGGGGGGGGGGGATCGAGAACCCGTCATTGATATTACGAACCTTGCAGAAGAGACCAGGAACGGTGGATTGAAGCTCAGAGAACATATGACTCATCTTCAACCTCCTATCACGCTCAATCACAAGGCTCTCGCTCCTCTCTACACCTCTTTCTCTACTACGCTTGCCGGAGGCTCTCCGGGTGTCGGCCATTGCAATAACAGGTTCCTCGGAAGGAGGCGGGAGTTGAGAAGAGACCAATGCCAATGGCCTAACAGAGTCAATTCTGAGACGTTCCATGGCAATGAGTGGAAAACGATTTTGCAGGTGATTGCGCTTTCTCCTCAGTGCTGTGAGCGTGTATAGCTATATATACACGCGCGCGCGGGCGCGCACAAATATATATATATATATATATTGATACACACACACATATGAGCAAACGGTTATGGAATGATGTGAGGGAGGGAGAGGGTGGTTTGATTTGTGAATATTGATTTCAGAAACTGTTAGAGAAACTCACCATGGGAGTGTGCAGATGTAGATATAGGACCTAGTGACCTCCCATACCATCAAGAGCCTATATTTGAGTATTTTTGCTTTTTATGTTTAAGCCAAATTATTATTCGTCCTGCTCCTCCTCCATTTTTGCCTGCAACAATTCATTTGCAGTACTTTCTTTTCTTTAACTACAAAAAGTTTGTCATGAGTTAAATTTTAAAAGCCGGTTAGAATCACATATATCTTTGAGTTTGAAAAGTGTTTACAAAACTATTTACATATCATCTATCAATAAAGTTCTTACATTAATAGTAAGATTTGAATTTATAACTTTATGAATTATCGGTCAATCCATTAACCTTCAATTTTCTTATAATATTAAAGCCTGACATTAAGACATTGAAAGGTGCTTCAGGGGTTTTGAAAAAATGATTTCTATTGGTTTTTGCTCTTCCCCTTCACTGTGAGAGAAATAAGTTGAAATTAATTTACATATTTTTTCAAAAAAATTGTAAGTTGTAAAATTATTATCAATTTTATAATGTGATCAAAAATTGTCAGATTCATAATAATTTGTAGAAGATTGAGAATACATGTGCTTTTGCCCCCACAGAAAGTGCTGGGATATGTGTTTGAAAAGGATGATCAAACACCATTTGAAGTGAATATTTTGGAGCATAAAAGTTAGCTTTGATGATTTTATACTTTATGAATAACTGTATTGAAAATAAAATATTCAAATCAGAGGTTGGTTCCAGGGGACTTTTGATTATGTTTTGAAAACATGTAAAAGAAAGATATTCATGATTGGGATGAAATAAATTAAAAGGAACTTCAACATACATTACTCTAAAATCTATATAAAATTTGAATTTGGTTTCACTTGGAATCAAGCCACAGCATACCAAATAACTTAAAATTTGAATTCCATCAATACAAGCCAATCTCCCACAACGTTAAATTATAAATTGAATTACTGAGATTCTAAAAGAGATGTTCATATTTAGTACTCAACAGTTTTTCAAATACAATTACTTTCAATAGGAAGATATCTATACTTAACAAAAAAAAAAAAATTGAGTTACACCTTCAACTTCATCTCCACACCCACCAATTCCGTTCTACGATGAAAGGTGGTATTGAGCATTGTGTAATATCAAGATTGACAAAGTCATTATACCAAACAATCAAACATCACAAAATGAGCATTGCCAATGCCAATCCCCGCACTAACCTTCTCATGTACAAAACCGGGCCGGGCCTTAAGTTCCTATTCATACCAAGGCCCTTCTCTCATTTTTGCCATCTAAGTCCAACAAAGACTCCGTCAAAACTGTTGGGCTTGAGCCCCAAC
>QFDD01115742.1:0-11841 GCA_006871305.1 Vachellia collinsii
TATATATATATATCAATATATCATCATAAGATTTAGGCAGTGTAAAAGGTTCCACCAATGCAAGCCATCCAACAAGAGGAGAGCCTGAAAGCTAACCTGAAGTTGCCAGTAGTTTATGCTGGATACATGTCTCAATGCCTAGTTCCAAAAGCAGCATAAGAATCATTGCTGCTGTGAGGTGAGCAGAAACATGAAGAACTCCAACTACTGCTCGTTTCTTCCGTGACAGCTTCGATGGAACAAAAGAGTATGCTGTGATTAGCAGTAGTATAGCTCCTGCTAATGACACGTAAGAATGCTCCAAAATGTATATAAATCCATTCCATGCTGTGCCAAAGAAACTCCTCAATTGATCAGAGAATGAATCATCTTGCAGGATGTGATTCAGCTTACACTAGAAAACAAGTAAATGAGAATTGTTACACCTTACTTAAATCACCTTGTCAAACAAGTAAAATGTAAAACACTGCTTACATCACAAGGTGAACGAAAGACAGAAATGGCTCAACAGATGTAATTAAAATTTGGAAGGAAAGTAGAATAAATCTGGAAATAACAAAGAATTGGAGACTCTCACTTGTGGAAACATTGAAAAGACCAGCACAAAATATATAATGCCACCAATGAAATCAAATTGCCAGTTCTTCTTTCGAAATTTAAGGATATTTCCTAATGCAATCTGCATCACATCATAAACATGTACTATTATGTGTCAAGAAGAGTATCCACTATCAATTTTGGGAACAAGCAACTATTAACGTTCCACATACCCTGCTTGAATCTTCAAAGGATGGATATGCTGCCTTGCATTCATATGAAACTCTATCAAGTTTTTTAAATTTACTGAAAACATGGGTGGGGTGCAGAAATGCTCCTCCACAACCGTTTATGAGTAGATGATGAACAAAAACCGGCCCATCTGCTTTTACATTGGAATGACGCATATAATGATGCAAGTCCCCAGCCATTCGAAGTTTACATCTTCCTCTTAGATAGTCACAAATCAGGTGAGAAACATTCCTTCCAGAAACGGCATTCCAATACCAATCAAGAATCCAATTAGGTTCGTGCGTTATAATGATCACGGAGTCATCCTCTTGAACCTTGGTTAAACATGATCACATGAGGTTTAAGCTCAATCAGTGGGCAATACCAAAAATGAGGCAGAAAGCGAGTGCAATCCATATTCACATAAATATAAAGGAAAAGCATATGGCATAAAGCAATTAGATTGGATGGCCAGAGAAAGAACAATTAATTCAATATGAAATCAGTGAAAATAATGCCAAAATAGAGTTTGATAAGCCCCATTAGGAACTCTTTAAATGTGATAACAAGTCAATTTATATTTGTACCCTTATATTTTTAATCAGATTACATAACAAACTGAATCTAAGTCTTGAAATGCTGGCATTTTTAATCATTTCAATGAAATAAAATTGTTGACAGTTTAATCATCTTAAACAAGCAGACAACAGATGACAATACAAAACTCCAGTTCTTAAAGACAAACTTTGCACACGATTAACCAAAAAAAACTTTGCACAAGATTGCTTTTGTCAAGTATTCCACCAGCAAATCTATACTACCCTGAAGACAGAAGAATATACCTTTTCCTTCACCAGTTCTGAAAAGAATTTGAATTGGTAAACATCAATATCACCATGGAGCGCTAAATCAAGCCCAAAAATCCACCATCCTTTAGGAAGTTGCAAAGCAAAATAACTCTTCTTCTGAGGCATAAACCACCCACCTAACCAACTTTTATGACATATATACCTCATAAAGGTTTGAAGTCCATCAAACCAATCTGTGAAGCAGCAAACGAATGTAAGTGCACATTGATAGCTTAATGACAAGAATAAAATTTTAGCATTTCTCAAAAGGTAGGGTAAGATATTATGAGAGAGATGCATAACATTTTATAAATAACAGCAGCGATTAAAAGGAAAATACAATGTATTACAATATTACATAAACTACCTGAAGACAACTTTACAATTAAGTAGGTCTTGAACTGAGAGCTAAAACTAACCATGGTTTCCAGGAATAACAAAACACTGAGGTCCTTTGTACTGCTTTAATGCACCCCCGTCAGGTACCTCAGGCTTGTTTACAGCTATCTGCTCTGCTTTATAACATGGAGGGGGTTGGAGAGCATACTCAAAGGGAACAAAAAGACGCCTTTCATATGTGAATGCTGATGGATTAGGATACCTATAAAATAAAAAAGTAAAATTTTTGAAGAAAATAAATATATAAGCAGGTAAGCATAACGTACATTTTCCTTGAGTGAAATTCTAGCTTCAATAATCTTATGCATACAAAATTACAAATTACTCCGTGCCTCCAGCCAAAACAGTAAAACTCAAAAGAATTTGCAAACATCTTTAGTACTCCCAAATACCGATAGGACATCAGTTTCTTAGCACTCCCAATTCCCTTAAAAAAAAAAAGAGGAGGACCGAGGAGGAAAAAAAAAGCCCTACCCATACAACCCTATCAGAAATGCAATATCACATGATAGTAATACTTCTTGTCTTGAATAATTACTTCATCTGTATGCCATTACCAAAGCAAGACATAATTTTTAGAATATTAAATGTTGTCTTTTCAAGCTTTTGGTAATATAAATATTGTATCACCTTTTAGCTATGAACCTTTCACATAAGCATTCAAAGACCGAAGAGTGAAGACTCAGAGTGGTACATAGAGAATCCAATAGCCATTATTAGAGACTACCTTTATTCACCCATAGCCGTTACATGTCCATCCTTATTTACATGCTATTGCTGATAGAGACACAGGTTACCTACTACCTTCAAACAGAATTCTAAATGACTTCCTTCAACTCTACAGCTATTTATTTTATAATTCACATGTACTACAGAGTTCCATCAATGTGGCCAGGAGTTCAATAGTAATGACAAATTAAATCATGCACCACAAAAAATGTGAACTTACGCAAGATCACCTCCAATTAGTAGTAAGTCTCCACGTAGTAGGGTAAGTGCAGAATCACCTTCCCTAAGACGAATGGAAGGCTGAGCAAGCAGCCGAGCAATGGCATAAGATGAGTTCCCACCATCACCAGTATCAGCCATAAAGTCAAACCAAAAATCATCCTTTTCAGTAAAATGATCGTATAAAACATCACCTTGTCCATCTCCATCATTAACCTTGCTCATTGCTGCCTATCGATAAAAAAAAAAAGACTTGCTCAAAATAACACTCTTTTGACAAAGCTAAGGATGAATACAAAGTAAAACCATACAAAACTCAGAACAAAAGGTCATCAATTGGAAAGACAAATGAGTCTTTTTACATAAATAGTCACCATACATAAACTTAACCCCAAGAATTATAAGTTGTAATTCAGCCACCTCTACACAGAATATAATAATGTATAAGGAAAGTTAAAAATCTAAATCCGGAGCCCAGCAAACATTAAGGCACACAAAATTTATTTGCCTTGCAAAATATACGGAAGTTAATATTAATACTCCATCTATTGATTGATGTGAAAGAATACTCATCCAAATTTGGCCTTCCTAAGCATGGCATCCTCTTCCTGATGTTTGTAAGATTCTAAATACAAGGTCATTGGAAACAGTATGGAAAACTTTTTTTTAAAAGAATTGAAGTTTGACGGGAAATTTGGTGTAACTGATGAAAAGTTGCTTACAAGGACCCAATCACTAACGGATCCACACGCATCTAAATGGAGCATGTCTGAGAATATAAAACACTGATAAAAAAAAAAAAATTCCAAAGACATATTGGCTTCAAACTATGAACAATGGATGATGAAAAACAATTGTGTTCCATATAATGTTACGTACTGTGGCTTGAGCACCTCAAGATGTAAATTATAAGGGCATAATAATGAACAGATAAGGAAATAAAGAAGGATACCTGCATCATACGCATGTCAAAACGTCCAACAAACACAGTCACTGATACAAGGAGGTCAAAGACAGTTTTAAATAAATCAGCTGATGTTCTGCGTCATTTCATCAAGAGGTAAGTGTAAGCAATTAATTCAGGGTCATCTCCGCTGATAGAAATAAATAAAAAACTAATAAGAAACAACAAATGTTGATACATACCCAGAGTACCAAGGAACCATGTCCAAAAAGTTAGGCTTCATCTGCTTTTTCTTTACTTTCTCGTATTCTTTGACTGATAAAGGATGAGAGAGAGCCCACCTGTGCATATTTATTACATGAAAACATGGATCTGAAGTGAAATATTAAAAAAAGGATGCCTACTCCATGAAATATAAAAGCATGATTTCTGCCCAACTTAATGCGTAAATAAATTTCTCACCACAAACCACCAACTAATCAGAAAACTGAAAGGTTAACATCAATTAAACCTTCAACTAGATCACCAATAATTTCACTAATCTCTAATAAAATTCAATCCAGGGAAAAAGGTGCGAGCTGATGATATTTATGACAAAAGAAAATCAATATAAACAACTACTCACCCTGTTGATCTTTCAACTACGTAATTTGCAATGTAAAGTCCAATAAAGGTTGCCCACAGTGAGTAGATGGGAGAAATTTCATCAGATGAATCAGGGCATGATCCATTGCAAGCTAACTGGAATGCCAAAAGAATTGAATTACGACAACATAAGATTGATGAGATTCATAGGATGGCAAGTTGGCAAGAGACTCAGATATAAGCCTTTTAATTTTAACAGATTATAAAACTTCAATGATGATAATGAGTACCTCGCCATAGATAACCCACTTGGACAAAAGAGGATAATCACTTGCAGATCCAACGGGAGCAAACCAGGATGAGCAGACCTCATCCTTCAATTCATTCATCCGTATGAACTTTGCAAGCCATGTATTTCTTTCTTCTTTCTTCCAAAAAGAAAACCAATTAGAATTTCTTCTATCAAGGGGCCTTCTTCTCAAGATAGCACGATTGCCACAGTGGCTATAAAACACACAGCATGCCACGCTAAGCACCTAATATAGAAAAACGCATTAGGAGATTATTGAGTCTTAGAAAGACAAGAAAAGCATCTTCCAAACTTACAGCACAGTTTTGAAGAATGGTCAAGATCTCTGGTCTTTTTCCAGCCACACGCGAAACAAGGCCAATGTACCAGAGGCCAAGGAATATAATGTGGAAGACGAGTAGAAATAAGATAGAAGAGAGATAAATTGTTAGAAACAAAGACAGATTCATTCTCATATCCACGCCCATTGACTGAAAGCTGGGAAGATGATACACAGCTGCCACTAAAATCCAGACTATGTACCTGAAAAGTTCATACAAATTGATCACTGATCTAACTAATTATTTCTTCTAGCAATACTAGACGATACATATGCATGCACAAAGCTATATATATTTAGGAGGAGATGCAAATCAAATAAAATGCAGCTCAGAATAAAGAAACTCACCATCGACTGAAATTTGAATAGCTCGGCTTGATAGTCTTCCCTATAAATGGTGATGAAAAGAAATAAAAGAACCCAAATAGACAAGCATACATGGACCACCACTTAATATTATTATCTAGTTTTTCTACGAGGGTATGAATATTGTCAGATGAGATGAAAAAAAGACAACCCACAGCAACAGCAATTATGGCATGGCGGGAATGCTCGTGAGGGTAAGGATAGGTATGGGTTAGAATAGTTCTAACCCTCTCCATTTTAAGTGTGTCAAGAAGACCAGCAGACTGTTTCTCCGAACTCATTCTGAGCTCTAAAAGTATACTTAGTATTTTACAATTCTTACAGTGCAGTGTATTTCAGGACCCCCAAAATACCTTAGGGATTGGCCCCACAATCCTGTACACAAAACAAATAATAATGGTACGATTAGTGTTAACAACAATAACATCACCATTGATGCCAATGCAAAACTGCCCATAAGGCAAGTCAAATCGGATTAAATATCCGCTAAAGTATATAGTAAATTACAGGACTAGTAACAATTATGGCAAGTTGACAACAGGAAAAATAGAATTATGAAGATATTTAATTGATGCTAACTTAATTGATTTCTCTCGCTAGCCTATCTTTGCTTTTTCAACTTAATTATCTCCATAATTATACATCCGGACACTTTTGCGCATATGAAGTTTCAGGCTCAATATTCACATCTACGACTACCATGTCAGTCCCTTAATTCTACATAAAGCAGCCGCGTGAGCTGATAACTTCGTTTCTTATGATGACTACTTTCGTACAGTGAAGGACGGCTGTGCAATGAAGAAAATAACCACACCTGGCAACCGAAACCAGTAACAAACTGATAGTGCTCAAGCATGAAAGAAAGTAGCACTGAATGAGCTTCCGATCTCCCGGTGCAACAACAGCTAAAGAGACTAATTGTTAACATAATATGCAAAGAACGGTGGGACTGGTTACAGAAGAACCGGGTTATATTAAGCAAGATGAGTTAAGAAAACTACAAATTCAGGTTATATTGAGCAATTGCATTTGGATAAATAATTATACAGTTCAAATAAACAAATTTAGCTATGAATCGAAGCCCTAATTTCTTTATCTTCTTCGACATGGTTTTAGAAAAACAATCGTACAAACACTATCTTGAGAAATGAAGTCTTCCAAATACGGTTAAGCTGCAGGATGCAAAAGCTCATTCAAGAACAGGCGAGCATAACCAAAAAAAAAAACAGAAATAAAAGACAGAAAAAGCATCATAGAGAGAATATCGATGTCAAACAGCGGTCACGGCAATAATATTCATGAGCGAAGTTTCCAATGTTGGAAGAAGGAAAAGCGCGTAATTTAATAGAGAAGGTACCTTAGAGCAAGGGAGATGAAATGAAAGAAGAAACCAAAAGGCGTGCATGTGGAAGGAAGTAAGTAATATGAGAAGAAACAAACCGACTTGGAATCTGGGAATGTCTGTGAGGATCATAACAACGGCATATTCTTTTTGAATTGGAACCAGGGCCGACCCATTACTTTTCCCAACCGAAGAACGAGGAAAGAAGTTAGTCGCAGAATTACGCAACTGACATCGACGCGGAGTCGCGGACCTTTGGCGTGCACTCGATAATCCAGGATTGAAAACTTCGCACCGGCCATCCCATGCCACCACCTATGGGCCATATCAGTTATCGGGCCTTTGGTCATCCCATTAAAGTTGAGGCCCAAATCACCAAAACGGAACTTGGCCTTCATGATAGCCGATCTTTTTTGGGTACGGAGAGGGAGACAAATTGGGTGCTCCCTCTTGATGCTGTGACTGACTGGCTGACTTTAGAACTGAATAAAGATTAATCCAATTGGTAAAGAGTGTTTTCATAACCCATAAGTTTAAAATTTCACTATTATGAGAATCTTATTAGTGAACGATTTATAAATATCTTTATATAGATATTTCTTAGATTTTGAGATATATCCTGAGGTGAAATGCCACGAAAACAATTTTTTTGGGGGTTTGTTAAGGAAAAAGAAAAGAACATATATATGGGTGGTGATATTTCTTTTGACAACTATTTGAATCCCATTCACATTTGGTAGAAGTATGTCAAGTAGGATCATGTCTGATATAAAGATAACTTGTACCGGGGAAAAAAACATGTATGTTATCTGAATAGAAGTGTTTGATTTACGCATTCCAGGAATGGAGAACAGTACGACAGTTGAATGTGATATTGGAAAAAAAAAAATCATAAACTTTGTTAAATTTCAATAGATTTTTTTAAATAAAAAGTAGGAAAAAGAAAAACACCAAATAGATAATTTAATAAATCTATCAGAAGTTTAACGTTAGAATCACGGAACCGTATGGATAGACTAGATCAACACAGCCTATATATTCTCATTTATGTCTGACCTTTTAAATTGAACTGATTACGTACGTCTGTTTGTTAAGTTTAATATTAAACTAGTCAAAGCATGAGGGGCCGTGAATGGAAATGGAGGCTGTGATCCAAAGTCTGAACCTTCCAATGAAACAAAAAGAAATGATCATCTAATTCTATGCAATTTATACTGAGATTTTGTCCTTCTTAAATTTCCTGTAATGAATTATCAGCATCACACAATTCATGTAGATCCTTAAAGATGATAGAAAATTTTCATTTTTTTTTAATTCGTATTGATACTAAAGCATGGAATGTATGATAAACTGCACTATTCACATTTACATGATTAAAACGTGTAAAATTGGCAAGGTCTAAATATTATTCACTTCTGCTTTGATGCTGAGGAGGTTGTACGAGCAGCAGTAGTGGCTCCCTTCCCTTCCAGAAGCAGTACATCGTTTGTCCTCCTGGTGATAGAATCAACTAACCAGTAATTAATAAATTAACCAAGGGATGCGCATAGTGTTACTGCTCATTGCTTGAACAGGAGTGTTCACTGAAACAGGTTTCATAGAAAAGGATGAAGTAATACGTCAGTGCGGCGAGGCACTTGATGGGAGGTCCAGTTGTATTTGATGGAACTTCCCCAACTTGAGGAGCCAGCCCAAAAAGCTGCTTCAATGCCCAGTGGAGTGACCCTTTGAGTGTTGAAACCATCATCAGATTCATTTGACTGAGAATTAATCTCTCTCTCTCTCTCTCTCTCCAAAGCTATTGCAAAATAGGAGGGAGAAGGGTCCACAGGGATCCAAGTGGGGCTCAGAGGATTGTGCACCTTTCTTTTACTGGCAATGGGATTCAGGCTTTAGTGCGCATTTGGTCAACATCACTTGCACTTTTAGTAACATATATAGACATCTGAGGCGGGCAAAATCTCTAGAAGATCGCATTGTTCCACTGTTAATTCTCTCTTTTAACACTCTTTCTCCTGATAGATTAAGATCATTAACATTAACCGGGTTAGTTATTTACATATAAAAAACCATGTGATGACTTTTCGAAAAGTCCAAACCATCGTTTTTAATGATTTGCATCGGAACCACTCCCTTAATTAAGACACCCTTGATATGTACAATTAGTAAGCAGAGTTTAGAAAATAAATTATAGATTTAAAAGATAAAATGGATTAAGACCTTGTGTGTGTATCCATGATTGCAATACATCTATCTAATAATTTCTTGTATTTAGGAGTACTTTTCATGTCTAATTAATTTAATTTGGAGTTCTATTTTCGTATTGTTCACAAAGCTCCCGTGATCGATCAAGATTTTGAGCGTTAATCAGCTCCCCTTTGAACTGGGAAAACCGCTTAACTAACTATTATTTATAATCCATATTTCTATGTAATTGATAAGAACCCGGTTTGCTGGAATTATCAACCACTTCTACATATGCTTGAGTTGGACTATCTCACGCAAATTGAAGTGTTCAACTGGAAAACTTGCTCTTCAGAGTTCTAGCTGGGGTCCTACAAGGAAGCTCTTTGTCGAAAGGAGAGACCCCACAAATCTTTCACCTGATTCTCTTCATAATTACTATACGACCCAATATAACACGTACAGCCGAATGGGGCAGGACACCCATTTCGTCAGAATTCCTAGGTTCAATGACGATATACAATGTGGTCAATATATAATGGCGGAAATTAATTGGTAGGTTGCAGATATGATATATTGCACAAACATGTATGATCACCTAAACAAATCCGACAATCAAACTAGCAGTAAAATAATACAGGGCACCATAGTTATGGAAACACTCAAAATTGCATGAAGTAAACCATTGATTTCAAAAGTTTAATTTACAAAAAGAATCTCAATACTTAACGATAATATAATCAATAGTTAGAACTCATTAATGTCCAATTGCCGCTCCGTTAATAATATGTACTGGCTGATACTTGCAAAAACATGGCAGTAAAGGTTCACTGAACATCAGTAGTAATTATTTTGTTTAATTATCTGTGGGGAGAGGGGGTGATGGAAAAATTAAAGTAGACAAATTGTAGTGTTGGTATAGTAAGTCCCACTACATGGAATCATAATAAACCTGTTTCGATCCAACCAAGCAAGTGAATCAATGGGGTCAAATTAAAGTTCATAATGTCCAACTAGCTGGGACACTTGAAATCTTTCTTCATTGCCCCAATGGTAATACACGCAAAGTATAAGCAAAATGAATGATAGATGTATATAGTTACTTCCAATAACTTTGCGCTGGGAATCTAGCTAGAGTTGCCACCCAAATACTCCCCAAAGTCAGAATTTGCGTTCGTACCAGAAACGTCTCATCAGGGCTGAGGCCGTGGTATAGTGGGTGTGCGGCTGTACCGCACTATTATTGAATCTTGGTGAATCAGTATGTTCCAGCTAGCCCCTCAACCCAAATATGTTGCATGGAACATGCAGAAATAGGGTTACTTTTTACAAATTTGAACAACCACATGCTGGAAGCAGAATATACCCTTGCCCTTGTCTACCCCGCCAAATGGAATCTTTTGAGGGGGGAAGCATCATCGTGCTTAGTTTACATTCAACATTCCCTTGAGTTTTTCTTCCCACATTTTCATTGTAATTTAGAAAAATAACTAATCAGCACTACCCATATATGTCTCACCCCTCTTTAGCTATATATAACCCCACGCACATTCAGTACTCTGCAACCAACCCTCTCCACTCTTCTTCTTCATACATCCTCCCTCTAAAACTAAGTCCTTGATATATTAATTATCACTCTCTTGGGATTATAATGGCCAACTCGAAGCTTGCATGCGTTGCTGTTTTTCTTCTGGCCTTGATGTTTTCTCATGCAATTTTGTTTGTTGCAGGAAGGCCACTGAAACCACAGGAGAAGAATGAACACGTGATGATGACACCCTACAAAACCACCGTTGCTTCTGATGAAGCCCAGCCCAATGATAATGACGGGCTTCAGACATGGGTCGATGATTTCCGACCAACGGATCCAGGTCACAGTCCCGGTGCCGGGCATGGCCAGCCTTCCCCAAAGCCCTAGGTGAAGCTGTCTATTCATGGGATTCTTATGCATGCAAATATCTGCATGATCGTTATATATATATATATATGGTAATTATATTGTTGTGTAATTAATTGCTCTTTAAGGAGTATTGGGCACATCAGATCACCACGTGTGTGTGTGTGTGTCCCGTCGTCCAACCTTTACGTAGTCTGTGTTTGGTGTATTTCTTTGTCTTTACTGTGTGTATGGGTATATCTTGTAAATCACCTCTCCCTCCATTACGGCATGCTATAGCATGAGGATAGCTGTATATTCCTCTAGCTACTTTGTCATGGGTTGATTTCTTCCGCTAAATATTGTAGACATTTCATCGTGATATAGCCGACATATTGATAATAATAAATTTAGTTGCCTTTGATTCAACTCACTTTTTTTTTTTTTTTGGCTCACCGGGGCGGCCGCTTGACTAACTACAAGCTGATGACCGCACATTCTCTTCAGTTCCTGCCACACTTTTTATAGCACAGTACATACCATTGTCTACAGGAAAAGACAACTGAAGCCAATTATATTAATTCTATTGTATATATTATTTGATATTTAATTATCTAAAGCTACATGTGGAAGAAAACAGATAAAGTGTTACTTTTAAGGGAGCTTTTAATTCAATCTTTTTATTTTTATTTTTTATGTGATTTTATTATTTAAGAAAGAGTTATTTTGTATTTAGTTGATTATTAAAAAAATTTGATATATCTTTTAAACATTTTGAATCATCTTAAAAATATTTATAATATATTAGCATTTTATCTTGTAGCATATTATTTTAAATATATAAGTGTCAATTAGGAATCTCAAAGATATTATTTTATTCATATCCTTAATTGAATTTTAGTAGATGAAATCATTTTATTATTTTTAATATTTTGAGTTTTGATGAGAGTTAGAAAGTTTCCTTATTTATAAACTAAGTTGTATTCAGTTAT
>QFDD01115747.1:0-10726 GCA_006871305.1 Vachellia collinsii
ACTTTGAGTAAAAATAGAATTATATTACTCAGATGAATATTGGGGTTACAAAAAGGAATGCCAGTCTGCTAAATGTAGATGCAAGAAAAACTGGACTCCAAATCGAAGACCTCGTTAAACATCTGCCCTACCCGAGAAGACACTTAAACATGATCAAGGTCTTTAGGGCTACATCTGCAAGGTTGACAAGTATCGTCTTGGGCCATATGTTGTCTTATTCTTTCTCTATCTGTTGAGCAGTGTATTGGGAAAAGCAAGCCATAGGAAAGAGCAGGTTCCAAACCAAATCCCATTGAGTTTGTTTAATCCCAACAGTGTCAGACATTTAGGTAACAATTTGATACCGGACAAAAAAAAAAAGTTTTCTGGCAAGAAAATGAGAACAAGTAGGCTCATCCTACCGGGTATAATTAGCCATATGAATCGTATGGTATTAACGTGCTCTCATCAAAAACTAAATTTTAGATAAATTAAGACAAATTACTGACAACGAAATTCTGTTCAATAACTTCAGTAGATGTTGTGCATTGACGGGCCTTCCCTGATGAAGAAAAGATTGACTCAGATAAAAAGATTCCAACAAACTCAAACTTCAATATACAAATAAATTTGGTATTAGCAATGAGCTGAAGCAACCTTAGGAGCTACTTTATGTTGTTGTGATTATCAGCAGCATACACATTAATGACAGTATGGAACTGAGGGGGAACATTACAAAATAGGCGTCTGAGTAGGCCCCAAATATTAGTACATGATCATATATACTTGAAACTACACATTGTACACGAAAATAATGCCAAAGCTGGAGTCACTTTTCACTAGGTGGCATCACTGATGAATCAGTGGGTCTGTGAAACAAAAAGTGTGCTATAGACCGATCAATGGGGTTGGTATCAGTTTCCATGTCCATGAACCCAGAACCCCTGAAAAAGAATCGTGTTACGCTTGGTTAAATGATTCATCAACAACAATAATTTTCGGTAAATATGCAAAGTGTAGAAGGTTCTTCAAAACCAATAGAGGAGTTTAACACAAGATTCTCTGCATTCAACCTCCTCATTACCTTGAGAAACTTTATTAGGTTGTTACTTCTCTTTGTCAGCAATATTCATACAACAAATATCACCCCAACACACACGCACGCGCGCGCCCACCGGAATAATGTAGATACCTTTCTTTTACTTAAGGTAATTTGTAAAATACTTCCGTCGAGTTTGAAAATAAGAAAAATAGCCCTTAAAATTATCAAAACTGAAGTTTTAGATCTCTCTCTCTGCGCTTCTTCCCCGCTAAGAAGCATCCCAACAGTAATGGTAATTGCCTGGTAGTCAACAAATGTATAAATGTAAAAAGGAATAGAAGAATGCGAACAATTACCCGGTCACATCTTGAGTCATCATCGCTTTGCAGGCTTCGATATTGTCTCCAACGCTACCATTTGCTTTGGCGTAGTTATGTCTCTGTTCAGCACTCTTAGCCAAGCGGTATAGACTGTCCCTTATGCAGAGTTTGGTCATCATATCTAACTGCAATCCAGAAATTTTTTAAACAAAGTAAAATATAATCAACATATTGGCAGGCATTAAGTAACGAGTTTCTTGCATGTAACCAACTTCTTAACATCTCATCAACTCTTTTGTTTAGCAAATAAAATATCAAACTACGAATTTAGCAGATTAGGATAAATCCAGAAATATAGAAAACTCAAGTAAACAAATGAAGATATGATTAGGAAGACAATTTATCAACTTCGTCATCTCAAAACATTGCAAGCTGGGTCAAGTGACATTTTCCAGGAGGTCAATTAAGCTTCTGTGCCTTCCATTTAACAGCTAAACCCCCATGGATGTTTTCATGAAATGATCCTAATGACTGATATTAACTGGAGTAAGGCTGCTAATAACAGTATGAGAAAGAAGTCATACTTTTTTACCTTCACAATTGCAGGCATGAATGATAATAGTTAGCCTAAAGATGTTCAAGCATTCAAACTGGCAGTCAATTATTCTTTTCTTATTTTTATTGAACATGTTCGTTAATTTAATTATGAGAGAGGAGTGACAAAAAGATTGAACTCCAAACTGTTGGGATATCATGGCACCTAAACTACGTCAAGAATGATATCATTCCAAAAGCTAATGCTGTTAGGCGAATACTTACAACTGATTTTAAGATAAATCTCCATCAGCTTTAATAAAAATAAGTCAAATGACCAGTGACCACCACCAATGGTGAAGAATACTGAGCCACTGACACAGGCTCCAACAGACTGAAATTTGCATAAATCTTGTCATACTGGCCTTTCTTTTATTATCAAACTTTTCAAACGATTTCCATTGCCCATCCAAACAACTGACACAAGCTTCATATTTAGTTTTAGATAAACACAAATGATTTTTCCCCTTCATCCCTGAAACTTACATGGTGTCAACTGCATTAAGAATCACAAAGACTGCTACTAAACCACACTGATTGGCATATGAAGCATTCGGATAAAGACAACCAACTAATGTGTGAGAAACTTAGGCAGTTAAAAGTAAGAACTAGCCTAGCGTTAAACTCTTAACTCTTGGTAACATATGGCACGTTAGGAACAAGGAGGCCTATGGGCGTGGTGTTAACAGAGTCACATGAAAAATCACCATGACATGTTAATTTCAACTTCATAGTCTGCAGGACACAAATGAAACATATCTAACCAAACATGAATGTCATGGAAGTGTCCAATACCTGGTCCATGACCAATTGCAGTTGGCGAAAGCTTGCTTCAAGTGAGATTTCATCCACCGAGCTCAATGATGAAATTTCCTGTACATTTGAGGACTCTGTTTCTTGTGAAAATCCTACACTAACTCCATCAACTTCACTGTGCCCTTCATTCTCATTTTCAAACTGATGCACTAGCTGCTGAGCTGAGCCTGGACTTTGACATGTCAAGGAACCTGCTATATTTTCAATTTTGAAACTCTTAGTTAATGGTTGTGCAGCATTGGGATGATATAATCTTTCTCTCTTTTCATTTGCTATCAAAGCAGCAGCCTCTAAAGAATTAGCTTGAGAGCTCTCCACATTTGAAGCATAAGATGATTCTATAAGAGGCGGAGATGGATGACAATTGTGTTCAGATCTGGATCCAGATAAAGTTGGAAGGAGGGAAGTGTTGCTTGGAGAATCATTATACCCCGGGTTTGACAGGATAACATGAGTTTGTAAGCATCCTAATGAATCAGAACCCCTGTTTGGTTTATGTTTCTGAATGCTAACATGAGAGCTAACTTTGCTTGAAGATCCTCCAAAACGTTTCTTTGCATCTCCATATTGTTTTAGTGGAGCAGAAGGATAAACAGGATTACCATTTTCCAGGGTTTCATTTTTCCTTCTTCCTTCTGATGGCTTTAACAGTTTTCTCTGCATCAGCAAAACAAGTATATTGTTTGTGATATACAAATAAAGAAACCGTTTATTTCATTTAATGGATGACTACAAAATATACATTGCAAACCAGATGAATGCAATGAATAATAAAATATGAGAAAATGCAGCACAAATAACAAACGAGAAAATCTAGGAGGAAGAATATTGCTTGATTTCCCTAATACACACTTCTGATTATAGGGATAATGATCAGTACGAGTAGTTCATAGATCACACCATCATCATAAAATGAAATAATATTGCTTGATTTAAATTTCTAAACCCTCTAAGTTTCAAGAATCAGTGTTGTCTTTTTATTCAAAAAAAAAATGTGTTGTTTGCAATAACTTCAATTTAATTCACAATTTACATAAAGGCCAGGAGCACAAATCAAAATCATTATTTCATGTGCATTCAAGATCACTATTATTGAAGTGTAGGTTTTGATAAATGAATACAAACAGAATTGTTGCTCCATAAGTGGAAACTCAAGAAAACAGAGTCCAGGTTGTAAAATGAAAGAAGAGAAACATTACACCAACCTTTTCTTTAGGCATTGAGTCATCAATGCTACCAGATTTCATGCCTGATTCACTGAGCATTGATAATGAAGCAGGGACTACATCATCCACATCCATTCGGGTCCTCAATTTTTTATTGATTGGAGATGCTTTTTTATTGGAATTATTGATTGGAAGACCATCAGCACCTGTCTTAGAGTCTGCACCATTATCTGATATATTTTGTAATAGACTCGATTCAGCTTCTGATAACTTAAACGTAGATTTAGATACATCATCAGATCCATTGGTGCCATTTGAGGAGGAAAGCCAGCAGAACTCCTCTTCATTATCTAGACTTCCCATTCCAAAAGTAGAATCACAACTTCTGCAAATTTAAGTCATATATCATTATGATAAATAGGTTAGCATTCAAGAAAAATGGGGAAAGCGAGAAAATTCCTTTCAAATGAAACAATTCCTCCCTACCTAAACATCCTATCAACGTCTTCAAAGTTTCCTATATCCAGCCATCCATCATTATCAAGAAAGCTAAGTTCATTGTCAGCTTGGGATATGTGGTTGATTGGGTATTCACACACACTATCATCTTCCACCACACACTTCTCTCCAAGCATAGCATCATCCATGCAAAGCTCGCTCTCGATAGAATCTATATTGCTACTCTTGTAATGATGACCAGACATCCTTGTATCATCAGATGTCAGTCTTTTCACTTCCTTACATGCCCAGCTATTACATGAAGGAAAGACACCTGCACGTTGATGAGACCATGTACCCTCTTCCAGCATCATTTCTTCCTGAGTAATAGTTGGTGAGTAAAATTCTCTCTGACCCTGAGTATCATAGGTTCTTAAATCAGTACTTCGAGTACCATGCAATTCCAGACGTTGTTTCTCACTACCAGCACCCTCTATTGCATACTGATCCGTATGTTCATCACCAGATAGGGCCACTATATGATCATTTTCACCAAATCCATCCCACAAGTTATCTTCAATCTGTGAACAAAATAAAGCCTCAATAACCTAATAAAGAGAAAAATGATAGATTCCAAAAAATTCAAAATAAGTCTAGAAATCCCAATATGGCTACAAGTTCGCAGGGAGAAGAAAGGTGATTCTAATATATGAAGAACAAAGTCTTGCTGCAGCAGCAGTTTCAATTAATATAATGCTAGCAATCTCTAGTAAGGGTTCATACAGATTACTCGATAATATGAGTTCCAACCTTTTTCACGTCATGGAACTTTCCAATGATAAACCCAGGAAATCATCGACAGCAACTAGATTCTCACATTAATAGTACTAGTTCAGCTAAATATAACAAACCAAGCACATTCAGGTAGAATATTAGTTTAAAAAAAATTTCATTAGGAAGCAAATTGCTACTTTATCAACTTCAGATAAGAGCCATACATTGTTTATTTAATAGTTTGAATTAACAGAGACAAACAAGCGGAAAAAAATAAAAATAAAAAGGTTGAATCAACAAGTTCAACATGATACACATCTAAAGGAAGGTTTGAACCTAGTATCAACAAATATTATATGCATTTATTTGGTTGGATGGGAAGGATTAAGAAAAATTGTTAGAAGATTTTGATCTTGTAAGGAAAGAAAAATCGCTCAAATTATTAATCCCAGTGCTTCTTCCACAATTGATTGAAATTCTCTACTAAAGGTCCAGTGATATGTTCAAGCTTTTGGCTCCATGGTGTTGCTAAAGATAGAAATGTCCACTCTGAAAAATTACAGCCAAGACATTTCAGCATCCTAAAATGCTACACATATTTTCGTACAGCTTTAGAGGCAATGCATGATAAAGTAGATTTTGTCTTTATATTTCTCGTTTCTTAAAACTAGGTCATCAAATTACTCCTGCAATAACAGATAAAACTCTGTTACCTCCATGCCAGGAATAAACATCCCAACAATAAGAGACGCATTTAGGCGGTAAGCATAACAATGCTTTCAAATGAGAAAGAAAAGGACATCTCAATTTGGGAATGAAACAACATATTTACATGTTACAAAAATGAAACATAGCGCCATCATTTGCCACAAGAGTTAGAAAAAAAATTCTGTTCAAGATCGCACTTGTACATGCCATCATGTGGGCATCAACATAGTAAAGAAGCAAGCCATAACCATAAAACCCATAAATTCGTCCATTATCATTAAAATGGAATCCACTTTATACACATCAAAGGGTCTTGGAAGAATCTCAGATACAGCTCCACCTCAAGAAACCTCAACCAACATCAAAATAGAAAAACTCAAGGGAACATAACTTAAGCATGACCGGTTGACAGATTCTTACAAGGATAAATCTTTTGGTGCAAATAAGAATAAAAGGTAGTCATAACAAGGAAAAAGGTAGAAGTAAAGGTAAGAAACATTAAGTTTACCATTTAACTAGTGTAGCTCACATTGACAGTAACATCAGCTACACTCACCACCAATCAACAACAAGCTATTCAAAGTGTAGTGACTCTGGAGTCTATTAATAACTACCAAGGCATTTCTTCACCCCTAGCTCTTTTCAACTCGCATTGCACAATAGCCTGCTTACAAGATTATGCTACAAGGACACACCAAAAGTAGATTGGTGTACAAAAGTGACACTCAACCAGAAATAACATTTAATATGGCAATGAAAGAGTCAAAGAAAGTTCAAACAGTGATATCATCAATACAGTATAGAGTATTTCACATTATATGAAGGCACATTCTCCGGTTATCAACAAGATCTGCCACCAACCATGGTACTGGATACTTGCCACATTCGCACCAGCTCACATTAACTGCTCAATGTTAACTTCATAACTTCAGAACGTGGTCACTTACACAGCAATAGAATAAATGGAATCATATGGAACAAGCCCAAAGACATGGGATTTCCAGAGGACCAAAAAGAAGAAACAATGTGCTACCAATCCAGCTAAAATGCAACATAATTTTTCTAGTATATATGGTTCTATGAATGAGGTGGAATCTACAATCACAGACATATTTCGTCAATCCAGAAATGTCACTTACGCTCAGTACAGACAAGTGCATTCACATTGAAACACCTAATGGCAGAAATATTACAATCAAATTCCGTAAAAAAATTGAACTGTGATATTCAGTACCTCAAGCATGCAGACTTTTGACATTCCTCTGAGATATTTTATCCACCTGTGAAAACATATGCAACTGGTTGATCTGATGCCATTTATCCTTTGCAATATATCTCCTCAAGATGCTTCTCTGTCAGACAGTATACACCAAAAAAAAAACAAAAACAAGAAGACATACCAAAGTTATATCACTGCTTTTATTTGCACAGAATATTGCAAACACCATATGTAAATACTTGCAACTCATACACGATTCTAGCACTGAAGCTTTAAAAATAAATGAAATCTAAAATCTAATCAACAAAAAATATTTCCTTTTCCATGTCAATCAGCACATACAGATCTTAGGAAATAGTAGCCATGATCTAACTTAACGACAGCAGCCATTAGTCATTTCCTTTTGAACAGAAACCTTGGAAATCACCAGGTGTTAACTGTGATTATGAAGTCAGCCTTGTGACCACATAAAATGCCTCAAATAGAACCACCATCAGATTATTAAATATAAACCTCACATAACTTTTTAAGTTTGTAACTATTATTCCAACCAGCCTTGTTCATCACTAGCATCCTTGAAAATTTTAATATAGAAGCCATTTATCAAATAGTGGATTAAAATGCCTTTCTTTAGTTTTCCTGAAAATACTTTAACATCTCCTCCATTTTCAGAATATAAACCTCAGTCCTTGAAATACAAGATTGTGCTATTCTTCAGCACAACTTGAATTTTTTTCCTTTAGCAAAAATCAAAGGAGATCAATGTAATTTACTCTATATTAAAGAATTGAGTCAAGTTCCTAGCTACCTTTTCAGTTCAAGAATTACAATGCATACACTTCAACATTTCAAATTTTGGTAATAGCAATTAAAAGTTAGTAAAAGGGACTTCAATGTTTCTCTCTCAACAGCCCTGATATTTATAAAAGAAAAAAAAACCTAAAGATAACTTTTTTGTGTTAATGAGCTATGGTTCAATTAGTGAAATTACTGAAGTACTCCAAAACTATGACTGCCTGGTGCTAGAAAAGAAATAGAGATGACCATATTAATCACCTATCTAAAATTACTAAAATATCATTCATTTTTAAATATTAAGAAAGAACAGAAGCATACAAGAAAAACTATTCTCTATTTCTAAACTTTAAGCATAAACCAGAGCCCTTGGATTATTAAAAAGTTTAATTTCCCCTTTGAAACGTCATTTTTTGTGAGAATGGCTAGAAATAGCCTCATAAGTAATAAAGAAATAAGTGATTAAAAAGGTCAATGAGCCAAACATGTGAAATTTATGATCGAAATGCAAAAAGTTCTTCCCGAAAGTACTGAACATCAACATATATTGCCATTTTGACATCCAAGTTATCAAAAGATCGAACATTTAAGCTTCAAAACTTCAATTTAAAGTTCATTTTTATTTTTATGATAAGTAAAGATTGCCCAGATAGTTTCGTTATGCGCAATTTGAAGTAAAACTGCCTAACGATAAGGGAAAATAACTAAAAGTAGATTATATGCTACTGCAGAATCAGTTAAAGTAATAAAACCAATCAACCCTAGCTAGCTAGGAGCAACCAAGACAAGCGAAATAGTTTAAATCTCTCAGAAATGATTATTAATCATCAATATGAGCTAAAATTTATATTCTTTTTTCAAAAAAAAAAAGAAGAAGAAGAAAGAAGAAAAGGAAAACGAGAAGAACGAGAAGAATCAAATTAATCCCAATTAGAACACTGTAAAGCTCAATTGAAATTGCAGATCCTTTTATACTTCCAATTTTGTACCCTCTTCAAGTCATCTCATGCCCGACAAACAAACCAGATCAAGCTAGCAAAGGCAAAAGGATGAAGAAATTAAAGAAAGACTAAACTAGACAAGCACCACATCCACCTAACCCCGGCAAACATACCTGAAGAACAAATTTTCCAGGAAAAATCCAAAGCTTCCGAGACACAAGGCCAGCCGAGAAATCTCCAGTCACAGCACTGAATTTCACCACAACAGAAACAAGGCAGTTCAGGTTCTTGTTTGCATCTCAAAGTAGGAAATTCCTATGAGCTTCCAGAGCTTTCCTTTCTGCGGAGAAGAAAACCAGCGGACAACTTTTTTTTTTGGGTGTTTTCCTTGGTGGAGAATATTTTATTGTTTTTGCATAATAATAATCTAAGCGAAAGGAATCACGAAGGACGTGCCACGTGGCGAGGAGATCAAGGCGTAGAGAGGAGGATATCAGAATTCGTGGACGGGAGGGAGGCGCTCAGATCCGATCACTTACTGCGATTCTATTGGTCCATGTACGCCGTGAGATGCGGAGACTGCCAACACGTAGGTGTGGGACCACTCAGCACGGGCGTTGTTATTCACGCGGGAAAAGGAGTACGTGTCATGCTCGCGGCGCCTTGTGCTCCCGCTTTTGAGAATTTATTAGTGATTAATCATAATTAATTTTTTAAACAAAAACTTAGGTCAAAATGCACTTAAAATACAAAGAACAAAAAACCGAACAGAATTTACCGGTCTGACCGGTAAACAGGCGAATTGGTCCATAATCTGATCCAGTTCAGTGTTAAACCAGGAACCGAATTGATTCGGATCAACCTGGCTTCAATCCGATCAACCTGTAAAATACCGGGTTAAACGGGTCACATATTTTTTTAAAAAAAAATTATATGCTTCCTTTGGTTATTTTTTTTTTTTTTGAAAAATTATATTAAGGTCACACAAAAAAAAATTAATATTAGAAAGGTCGCAAAAGGTTTTTATTAACAAGTAAAAGTGTCATGCTCGCAGCGCCTTGTGCTCCCGCTTTTGAGAATTTATTAGTGATTAATCATAATTAATTCTTAAGAGAATTACTTTAAAGTCCCATACAAGAGAATTAATATCAGAAAGGTCTCATTGACAACTTAAGCAGCTACTATTGATAACTCAAGTTACTCGCATTGACAACTTCTTAGGACCTTTCTGATATTAATTCTCTTGCATGGGACTTTATAGTAGTTCTCTATTAATACTTTAAACAAAAATTTAGGTCAAAACGCACTTAAATGACATTGCTTTACCATTGGCATATCCTTAATCTTTAGGGAGAATTACAGTTAAGTGCCCCATATCTCCATTTGACATTTAAGAATGAACTCAAGCAGACTTTTCCAAATCCTGTGCATGTTGTCCTTCCTCCAGCAGACTTTTCCAATTCCTGTGCATCTAGTCCTTCCTGTGTAGCAGACTTTTCCAAGCAGACTTTCGACCTTACTCCTTCCCCTAGATTCATATATTAGAGCCTCTGATGGTGAAAAAGTGTTATCTGTCATGTGATTTTCTTCTCATCTCTTCATTTAAAATCCCACTCTTAGCTATACCCATAGTTATAATTCCATCTCAGGTGCTGCATTAGTTAAAGGCATTCTGAAAGTGTCCCAAGAGTCAAGTAAAGTACCAAGAAAACACAAGCAATTGACCCTGGAAGGAATTTAAATGGTCTGTCATTGACCCGCCATCTTTTTATCTCAGAGACATCATCTGCTTGATAAAAACTACTAATGTGATTTAACAAATTATCATCTACCCATTGTCTAATGTAGCAACTAGCAACAACATTGTTGATGTAACAAAGCTTATTGAGCATTAGATTTATTCTGAAGCATATTCTTTGTAAAAAGGAATAAAT
>QFDD01115749.1:0-12818 GCA_006871305.1 Vachellia collinsii
TGTGGCACTATACGACTCTATCACCACCTTGTCCCCAACGTTGTTTGTCTCGTTTTAATTCTTTCCAATAAAATACCCTTCTCATTTGTCTTCGTCAACCAAACCAACCTTCTTCTTCTTCTTCTTTTTTTAAATCTTATTAGATAGAGCATAATAGGAGATTAATGCTTCCTTTGGTTGTTTTTATAAAATGAATTTATTTTTTTAGACCTGTCAATAAGAAACAAAAACAATTCTGTTTTGAGAATTTATTAATGAGATTAAACTGTTAATAAAAAAATATCAACCAATTATTTAATGATATATTTTTTTAAAAAAAAATATTTTCTTAACATATTTATTAATTTAACTAACTTTTTTATATTCGATAATTAGTTATTCACTTTTTAGCAAATTCCATCGCCATCAATGATAGTAACTTCCATCCCAAATTTTCAATCGTGACTCCGAGGATATCTCCGAGTGCCCCGTATTTGACAAATAGTTGCATTTTCCCACCCTTTTTTTTTGGCCATATTAAGATACTTATTCAATTTTTATCCTAAAGTTATAATATTGTTTCTTAAACTGTCTATATTGATTCCAGGTTTTTATTCCAGAGTAGCTACTTGTTGTAAGAAAATCAATTAGTATTTGTTAAAAATAAAAAAATTAACTAATTTTCTTAGCATACTTAAGTAAATTATCTAATTTTTATATTAACTAAATGAGATGACATAATCTCTTTTAACCTAAAATTGGGATCCCTTTAAATACCATGCATATCAGTATCAACAGAGGTTGAGTTTAGTAAAAATGATTAGTTCCGTATAAACGTAATGAATCAATGTTCAAATCTTTCGTACGTATCTAAATCTAACGTCAAAACATGATTATTCAGGGGGATAGTATGCTTAGGGAACAAAAATACCGAAACTACACTTTACTGTCTCTTTTATTGGATGATTTCTTTCTATGGTTTTTGTTTTTTTTTTTTTGTGATTTAGGGCTTTCCAGCCCACTAAGATCAATTGTGTGACATTCGGAGCTAATCAAGCCATGAGCCCATGATGGTCATCATCTTTATTTCACTTTCCGATCACCGTTTTGATCCCGAGGGGGTGAATTTTGACCGGAAACGCAAAATATTCAGAAGGTTAAACTAAAGCTTCTCTAAATGGCATTGTCTGGCCGAATCAGACCCGGCATTGCCCTCTTCAACAAGCTCTTTTGATTCTCTCTCTACCCTGAGGTTTCCATGGCATATAAAGGGGAAGTGAAAGCCACTGTGACCCGTCATAGTAAGTGACAGTGTGACACTTCTCTTTAAAGTTCTTGGAAAGATACAGCACATCACTGTTGTAAATGTTGTGTGTGATGTGTCAAAGGAAGAGTCTCACATTAACTGGAACTATGGGAATCCAAGTAAATATATAATATCATATGATTTTAGGCTAGTAAATAGGTCAAGAGAATGAGTGGGTTTACGCACGATAAAGGGCCAGCGGAGATAAATCTGATAATTTCCCCTACTTTTTTACGTGTGAATTAAGTGTAGACTAAGTACCTTTTTAAGGAGGCCTTATGTGAAATTCGAATATTATTTTGAAATAAAAGAGCTACCTAAAAATGCTATTATTGCTGGCTAAATCAAGGAACCTAAACGTTGAAATGCTCAAACATATAAATGGGTTTTGTGGATAATTTTTATTGCCTTTAATATCATAAGTTAATGACTTTAAATTTCCTTCATTTTTGTAACGTACGAAACCAATTTTATTAAGACCTTTTATGGATGTAAATGTTCGGAAACTGCCACTTTATTATTGTTATTGAAGCTGCCCAACGTTTAGAAACTGTCTCATTATTGCTGCAATATTGAGGCCTATGTAAGGTGCTCCAAGCCAAGGTTTCTAAAGACACAGCTCTTAAGCTTTTGAGCGTTATTCTTCCCTCCTCTGATTTTCTGTATTGCTGAGTTCTATTACCTTCTGCTAGTTTTGTATTCCTGAATTTTTATAGAAAGAATCCGCTTAATGATGGGAAGTGTCGCAATTTACTTTATCAGTAGTTGTAGAATAACTTTTAAGAACAGTGTTTTTAGACGCGACTCATATTAAATATTTATTTGTAGGTGTTATTGTTAACAGGATGAGTATAACATTGTAGAGAAGTTGAAAGATTCATTGAATTATTTCAGAATCTATGTGCTACCTACAACAATGACTACTTTTTTTTTATAATCTAAATGTGACAAAAATTGGTATTAATACGTTATACTCGTAAATTTATAATATCTTATATGGATGATCAAGGGAAGGCGGAGGCTTTATTTTGTCTGCATAACTTATCAGAAATATTTCAAAAGGATATTTGAGGCGTTTATTATAACAGTCAGCGACCTATCTAGGGTGCTGGGGGCCATCTGAAGTGCTTGTGTTTGGCAAAATAGTATCCATTATACCTGGAGGCATACGATTCTTCCAATTTAGGGGATTTCACGTCCTTGAATTTCAACTCTTCCTAGATGCCATGTTTTCTGTACGTTTTAAGCTATTTTGATGGCTATATTTGTATTTAACTTGATGTTTAGTTTTGGCTTGTTGCATGACTTCAATTTATGTTCACACCAGCCTCTTCCCCCTCAAGAGGATAAGGCACTGAAGGAGACTCTTCAGGCTATCATAGAAGCCAGGAAAAAGGTTCACCTTCAACAGAAGGTATCTATTGTTAATTCCTTTAAATGTGCTCCATCTTCTTTCCTCTACAAATAAACTTAATGTGATTAAATATATTTTTCCTTTTCAGATTGATCCAAGCATACTGGGAGGTCTGGTGGTAGAATTTAACCAGAAGGTCCTTGACATGTCAATTAAGACTAGGGCACTTCATATGGAGAGGTTCCTGCGAGAACCCATGAACTTTACTGACATCTAGAAAGGCCACAATTTGTCCTTAATAGCTTCGAATTGCTTTAGGAAGAGAAAAAGTATCCTACACTTCTTTCTTTCTTTTTTTTCTTTTATTTTTTGTATAATGTGCTCATATCTGGGTTTGTATTTGATGGAATGCCATCTGTTTGTTTTTTGGTGGGGGGAGGGGGCAAATAAAGGCTTCCTCTTCCAGCTTACATACAATGCTTGCCCTGTAAATGAGTTTTGAGTATGTACTTATTTGGTACCTTTTCGGTTATTTTGCAAGACGTACTTCTGTACCATATTCATCAGTTTTCAAGGACATCAGACTTTTTATAAATATGATGTTCTTTCCAAAGAAAATGTCCTCAGAACCAACATTCTAAGAAAAATTCTAGTGTTCTTGGTGAGTTTACTTAATAGACACGCTCAGAGGGCTGTCAGGAGTGGGTCTCAGATGGATGTAATATATTGTTTGAATCTACCTATGCACATCTTTTCAAATGAATTGTTTTTACCTCTAAATGATGAAGTTTGTTGGGTTCTGTACAGACTTTTGCCACATGTGTCCTATAGGTAAGTGCTCTTATGATTCCATGGTTGTCTCTAAATAGGCTTGAGGGGTGGTTGAAAAAGGGCAAATTTCTGTGATTATTTAATATCTGCTGTGTGGATGGCAAGTCATTCACAATTAATATTTTAAAACATTCTTAGAAACCTATTTTAATTGTGTCATCTAGACAGTTCGGTACTGAAATATAAGCTTGTCATATGAAATTGTAAAATTTGATAATATATATATATATATATTATGTTTTGTACTTAACATATATGGAATCAGTGTAAAAATTACTAAGTTTCATCCAAAAAGGGTAGAACAATATGAGCAAATTGCAATATATTGATAGCATGTGGAAAAGACTCGGTTGCTACATTATCTCTTTTCTGTTAAGTGGGTCTCTTTGATGTTTCATCATTGATTATTGAAACAAAACAACAACAAATGCTTGTCCCATGTGAACTCGGTTATATAAATCACACGTGATTGAAACACAATTTTTTAAAACAAATCACAAACAAAATCTATAAGAGATAATAAAAGAGAGAAAAAGAGTAGACAATCAGAATTTGCATCTAGGCTTCTTATCTTTTTTTTGCAAGATCAAAACTATTGAAACTCAACTTCGGACTCCTATCTCCTTTAAGTACTTTCTCCTTTATTGTTCATCATGTGTTTCAAAGTGCTTCAACTTTTTTCTGCCCCTCTGATCTCTGCATGTTTGTTTATAAAATATATCATATCCTTATTACACTGTAGTACAACAAGGTGTGCCAGAGAAAGAATCTCTCAAGGTGAGTTGTTGTTTCTTGTCTTTATAACAAAGTAGAATGTTGCTTGGGACATCCTCATAAGCATCACACAATTACATTTTCTGCCATCTTCTTCTTGCTCTTCTCTTTTTTGGGACAGCTGTTGATTAAGGGAAAGATGCCACCTTTGAAACATCTGCGTAGCTTCAAGTTTCTACTCATTTTCATCTCAGAAAATTGTGGAAGTCACTGTCGGAACACAAACTCAATTACTGTAATGCCCTTGGTACATCTTGGAAATGACAGAGACTACTCTTATGTATATCTGTTTATGATTTGGACAACGACTGAGGTACTGATGATGATGAATAGGAGTTTCTTTATATGGTTCATGAAAATAATTTTTGTATGAAAAGTATTTGGCTGTGAGAAAGATGATTAGGTAATGAAAGGGAATTAGCCAAAGAGATATAAGCTTGACAGCCAGGAAGAAAAGGATTGGATATGTCTATATATGTCCATATTTAAGGTTAAAAATCTTGTGCAAGCTAGTGATCTTTTAAATTTTTAATTCTTTTTTCAGTTTAGAATTAAAATTTCATGGCTGATAAAAGCTATATAAACAAGAAGAAATCTTGAAAAATTCTTAGGTATGATAATTTATGCATTAGATACTAATGGGTTTAGTAATTTTTTTCTTCTTTAAATATCATTTCCCTAATTCATATGATTTGATTGGGATAATAATATAATAATAAAATCAGATGATTGTAAAACAAACTAAGAAGCAAGGTAGGAAAAAATAGATATTGTCCAGCTGTTACAATGGATAAGAAGCACACGTGTTATTCTTTAAGAAGTAGAAATCCCTATCAGAGAACAAATATCCAACTAATTTTTACCACAAAATCAAGTAATATATACTTTTCAAGTCACACTATCATCCCCTATATATATGTATATTCCACTTTGGCCTAAAAATTAATGTAAATTAGTGAACTTAAATTCACCATTTTTTTCATTTTTATATTATTTTATGGAAATTAGTTCAAACTCAGAATGCTGATGTATGACTAACAAAACAGTATAGTATATATTTAATTAGAATAAACTTGAGATTCCCTTTCTTGCTTTCAACCAAAGTACTGATACTTAAGGTGATTATGTCATCCCTTGGAGCAGTAAATTCTTCACACAGAGATTAAAAGTGAAAACTTTTTTTCATTTTTTGTACTTTAATTTGATTTTTAACCTGATGCAGTTAATTATATAACAATATATATAATGTTCATCATTTCCATGTGCAAAATATTGGTTGTGATGTTTCATATGTTGAGACTTGAAAGGACTTAAAAATGAATAATACTTAATCAGAAAAAGCATGGCGGCAATAACAAGATTATGCCAATAAAAGAAAGAGAAATTAATTGGCATTGCTTTGTTTGGAGGTGTACATGATTTGCTTGAGAAATATGCCACTTAAAGTTGTTATCCCTAATGAAGCTCATACTCATGCAAAACAATATTGTAACCTTCACATAACCCTTATTAAAATAATCATTTTTATATACATATATGCCAATCATCAGACAACTGTCAAGCGTGCAACACTTTTGCCACAAAATTAAATTCCGGAAATATCACAATTATTAAAAAAGCATATTTTCACATTAAAAAAAAGTAGGAACAAGTAGTTAAAACTTAAAAGTCATTGCTTAAAAATCATGTCATGCTTTTATATACAGAAAATATTTGTATTCTATAAGATTTTATACATATAGAAAATGTCGGTATTAAATTTACGTCCTTCTAACCAATTAAATTTTCAAATCGTGCCTTTTTGCCAATTTTCTCAAAAATATACATGAATAGATAGAATCATGCTAAATATATACATATACATATACGTATACGTATATTATATTATATTTATAAACCAGAGTGGCTTTATGAAAAGATGCAGCTTCCTTATCATATCGAGAGTATAGTGGTGTTACCTATATTACATTAAATAAATTGAATTTACCATTGATCTCATGATTTCTACTTCTTCTTTCTTGAAGTCTCATCACACACGTGAATTTGAAGTTTAAACCCTAGAGACAGAGAGAGAGGGCATATTATGTGAAGTGGAAGCAATAAAATTGTTAGTTTTACATACAAAAAGAAGAAGCGATGAGAGAAGGAGAAGAGAGGAGATGATGATTACCTTGTGAGTGAAGTAAAATATATCGAAAAGGACAAGAATTGAGTCAAAGACAAGAAGACCAACCATCCCTCTCTCTGTCTCGTCCCTCTCACTCTCTCTTTCCATGTACATTCATTAATGGAGGTCCCCCTCCAATCCGTTTTCCACTCTACCCATCAACTAACAACAACACAAACAAACACAATCTCTCTCTCTCTCTCTCTCTCTCTCTCTCTCTCATATTTCATATTTTAAGCAAACCCCATAAGCCCATCGCCATCATCATCACCATTCCCACACCATGAAGCCTCCTTCTACTATATAGCACTGTCTCAGATCTCTCTCTCACGAACCCACTTGAACAAAAAAGAAACTTGATCCATCCCCTTGCCTCAAAATCCTTATTATTATTAGCTTATATGTATAGATGATAATGGGGAGGGACAAGAACAGTTGTAGTAAGAACAATAACAACAACGTTGTGAAGCTAAGGAAGGGGTTGTGGTCGCCGGAGGAAGATGAGAAGCTGATAAGGTACATGTTGACCAATGGACAAGGTTGTTGGAGTGACATTGCCAGAAATGCAGGCCTTCAACGTTGTGGCAAAAGTTGTCGCCTTCGTTGGATTAATTATCTCAGACCTGACCTCAAGAGAGGTGCTTTCTCTCTCCAAGAAGAACAGCTCATTCTTCATTTCCATTCCATTCTTGGCAATAGGTAAGTTTCTTGTTGACACTTATTGTTGAAATTCTCAAGCTAATTCATTATATATATATATATATATATATGAGATATATCAATCACTCAAATTAACGAGAGAGTACTGAGCTATGTGTGTCAATCATTTTTCTATTTTAAAAGACTAAATTGTGAACATAATTTTTTTTAATAGCCTTATTAACTTAGACATGTTTGTCGGATATGTTACAATTCGTGTGTGTGTGTGTGTGTTTACTTTAATAACAGTTTTCTTTTGATAACTTTCTTCCAAATTTTTAAAGTGATCTATGATATGTTAGAATATTCATGTGTTAAAGTTTCATATACACAGTATTCATGAATTTTTACCAAATAACTTCAATTTTTGAGTTGATGTCATTCTTTACAATTTTCTTTACCTTGCATATTTGTCAATTCTTTGAATATGTTTTTGTTTGAGGTACACACACTTGGACGAACATTGAAGGAATGTCTAAGCATATCAGTTTGATAAGTCATACAAAAGATATTTACATATTTATTTTCCCCCCAAAAAAAGTTATTATAATTTTGATTATATCATGGACTAGGTAGATTAATCATAAAAAATCCAGCTGAATTTAGCAATGCTTGGTCTTACAGAAGATATATAGTTAACATCAATCAAATCAAGACAACTATATAACTAAGTCATATTCATACAGATTGATATCAATACAATCCTTTTATGCCTCTTGATATTAGAAATCATAATGCGTGCCACCACCATTTGCTGATATATATATATATATAGACTTCCTGGGCAAACCAAGGAAATCTGTTTATATATTATATATATAATCTAATCTGGGCAATGTGAATGTATCTGACAGTATTTTGTTACTGATCTTTGAAGTTTCTATGTACAAATTTTTATCCTGGGGGTTCAAGTGTGTTTGCCTTAACTACTAATTGTTGCTAAATTTCTTCCATTATTCCCCCCCAAAGATTCTAGTTTTTATCTGGAAGCTGCTTGCGTTATTAGCTCTTTATTTTCCAGTTTACATGCTCAGTTTTGATTTTCTTTCCTCAAAAAACATATTCTTCTTGTGGGGTTTTCTAGTTTCTATTAGAAATTTTCAGACAGATCAATTCGATTCAAAAAAATATTTTTCCTCAAAATTGAACCGGTCTAGGGTACTCCCTCAATAGGTTTTGGGATTCTTACAATATATTATATTCATGAACCTTATTTATATAAATGATTAAGAATTAACCAAAAAGTTTACAACTTTAATGTGATTGATCCGGTGAGCCCCTCACTCGTCTTCTGTGACGAATCCATCATCCATAATGGTGATTCATGAATGACTTCGATCATGGACATTATTATATCTATTTTTTAATTTAATTTTCTCTAATTTTCTATTGGATCAAACATTTATCATTATTAGCCCGAAAGTCACAAACATGCTTATGCCTGTTAGTTAAAACAGAAAAATCTTTCCATTTAACAGCACTCAACTAAAACATCACCGTTTGATTGTGACTTGCCCTCACATGGTGGCTTTCACACATATAGGACAATTGTTTCCTTATCCATTAACCAATCAGATCCTTACATGCCTTTTACATAAACCATAGAGCTGTAGTTCTTTGGCCTGTAGGCTCACAAATCTTGATAAATGTATCATCAGTGTTTATATATATATATATATTAGTGTAATTCTCTGTCTTTTCAATATTTTTTAATGGTTATGAAAATATCAGGTGGTCTCAGATAGCAGCACGTCTTCCAGGGCGCACAGACAATGAGATTAAGAATTTCTGGAACTCTACTTTAAAGAAAAGGATGAAGAACAACTCTGCGTGTACTACTACTACGGCTTCTCCGTCACCAAACAACAGTACAGACTCATCAACAAATCATATGATTCTAAACGGAATCACCACCACCACCACCTCCACCTCCATGCCTTTCATTAACATGACCACCACCATGTGCATGGACTCATCACCTTCATCACTATCATCATCTTCATCAGCAGCTTCCGTACAAACCCTGCAAGCCGCTGTTTTCGGTGGCGGCGACCACCACCAGTTAATGGAGTATCCCTTCTCGATGTTGAGCAACAACAGTAATATTCCTCCTTATGACATGCCTGCATGCTTAGCCCAAGTTGGTGGTGGTGGACGCATGGTGGAGGACGGGTTTTATTGTGATGACTACAATAATGGGATGGTGTTAGAGGGAGATCAAGATAGTAAAATAATGGGGTCAGAAAGAGGCCTGTGTCTTCCTCATCTAGAGAGTAGAAGCAATATGGAAGATCAGAAGTATAGTAGTAGTACTAGTGTTGTTGCTCCTACTGAAGTGAAGAGTCATATCAACAACAACTACCATTTTAATAATGGTTGCTTCAATAATACTGATCATCATCATCAGGACTTGGTTGGGTTTGGAAATAATAATAATAATAATAATAATAGTGGGCAATCAGGGGAAAACTTAAGAATGGGAGAATGGGATTTGGAGGGTTTGATGCTAGATATATCCTCTTTCCCTTTCCTTGATTTCCAAGTTGAATGACCAAATCTCCAACTTCGGAAACTCTCTCTCTCTCTCTCTCTCTCTCTCTCTCTCTCTCTCTCTCTCTCTCTCTGAGATATTAGACACACAGAGCCACATTCAATGCACAAAACCCATTTTTCCTTACCTTCAATCACACCAAATAAAATAACCACAGAAACCTTTTTTGTGGATGAATCACCCATTTTCATCAGTTGTACACAGCCAAATTCCAAAGCCAATGGTCTCATATTGTGTTAGGTACAGTAGCTTCTTCTGCAATGGAAGCAGCAGTATGTGAGTATTGTTCTCTTTTAGGTTGAATGAGTAATACATATATCCACCCTCCGAAATTTCATTTCCTTTCTTGTTCTCTCAAGCATTTACACCAACACATTTTTTTTCCTCCACATTCAGTTCCTCCAAGTACAATAAACACAAACCCTTTTGTTTGATCATACCGTACCTTGTTGTCACCCATTGTTTCATTCACCATTTTCCAAAATTGTGTACACCCAGCTTCCATTCTTGTGTCAGGTACATATACATATGTGCAGAGAGAGAGAGAGAGAGAGAGAAGCTGGAGTTGTATGTGAATAGGGTTAGTTCATCATGGGCATTAATATACCTTGCTGCATATTTTTGTTTTTCTTCTGGGACAATTTTCTTTCTGTGAATTTGCGGGAATAGGTAAGGTTTTGGTGCAATAATGTTCAAAGGATGTTCTTGTATGATGAAGATTGAAGAAGAAGAAGAAGAAGACGAGGAGAAAATGTGAATAGTGAGAAAGGTTACATTGTATTATTTGGGAGAAGTCAAAAGAAGCAGAAGAATGGAATAAGAAAAGGTGTCATTAGTGGTTAAGTTGAATTGTACGTAGTGTTTGTTATGTATTATAAGAGAAGGAAACAAAATCTGCAAAGGTTATTATGTTGAATTAGTGAAAGGCCAATAAAAAAACAAAGAACATGCACAAGACATAATGATGTAAACACATCAGGCAAAAGTAGTTTACTGTTGGGAGCTTTTCTGGTTCGGTTTACACCTTTTCCCCCTACTTTGTAATAAACCAAAAAGATATCGTAATCGTCGCCTGAGAGATTCGAACTCTCGCGGGGAAACCCCATGTACTTAGCAGGCACACGCCTTAACCACTCGGCCAAAGCGACATTGATAACACGTATCTAAAATATTAATATATTTCTCACTAAAATGGTGTTTATTATGCTCATGAGATTTTTTTCTTGCTTTTGTATTTTTTTTTTCATTAGAAACAAAATTATAAGAGGGATTGAGGAGAATAAATTTCTCTTAAGAAAAAAATTCAAATTTGTAAATTATTTTGGATAGAAAAAATTATGCGGGCAAAATTAGGTTCATTGAGGCTCAATTAATCAAATCTAGATCCATCAACAATGCCAAATATAATTTAAAATAAGAAGAAAAATTGAGCATATAACAAGAGATCTAAATTTAAAATAAACGTGAAATTTTATTTAAATTTTATGCAAACAATATGAGACTTATAATACTTCCCTTTTATGAATTCTGATACACAACATAAGCATATATGTGTGGTAGAAATATTTGACTTCAATATATAGCGTATTATGAAAAAAACAGTAAATTAGTGACGGAAATTTCCATAATAAATATAATTCTGTCAATAAACATATTATTAACAACGAAATTAGTCGGTGGGTAAAATCCTAAATTGAATTCTCTAAATTGTAAATTTTGCCAGATATAGTGTAGTCTAAAGTAGATTTAGAAAATTATATAATGAGGGGGAGTTTATATAACATTCACTTTTATATTTTCATCATACATACTTTTCTTATTTCAATTTTATTCTAAAATATTTTACAAACAAATACATTAATATAAAAAAAATACAACATAAATATACATCATATTATTAGTCACAGAGATAATTAGTGAACGATACATCTTATTTCTTAGACAATGAGTGCAATATGTACAAAACAATAAGATTAAGATGTAAAATTGCTTGGGAAGTTTTTATTGAAAACGAATGTTGCCATAAAATTTTTGAGATTGTCCTAAAAGCATTAAAATAGAATAACGTTGTCAGTTACCTTTAAAACTATTCAAGGATAATGTCAAATTTTTAACGATTAACGTTAATTTTTCAACAGGATGTGACAATATTAATACATTTTGAAATTCCAATTGATATTGAACATAAAAAAACTTTTAAACTAATGTTACTCTTAAATAAAAACTTACGAAGCAAATTTGTAATTTGCTCCAAAATAATGTATAGGTTGTAGTTATAAACAATTCAACCTCCTAGGGTAGGTTGGGCAAAATAGGTATTATAAACAATTGAAAACATTATCTAATGTAAATTACATCTTACTTTTTTTATATATATTATGAAAAACGCTATATGTTCATTTGGTTTGAATAATGATGGTAGGGAGAAGTGGAGTTAATAATGTGTTGATACAAAAGCAAAAAAGTATTAGTGTTATATATATATATATATATATTTGAACCTAATACACACACACACACACACACCATATATATATTATCTTACAATGATTGCCATATATGGCTATCACCCTTGCTTTACAATCTATCTTTTCTCTTCTATTACAAGAAATCTTCAATTAAATTTAATCTCTACTTCAAGTCTTAATTATTCCTCATCCACAATACTTACTATTAACATCAAAACTAGATATCTATTTTAAAAAAATGATATATTGTTTTAATTTAATATGGCATGTTGATGGTTAATTAATTTATAATATATATGTGTATAATCAAAATAAAATATTAAGTTTTTGCAATTAAAATTTATTAACCAAATCATGAATAATATTACTTGTAATTCAAATAATGTGAAAGAGCATAACATTGTTAGGTCAATTGAAAAGTTAGAATGTAAGTTAAGTTTCTGGTACTTCAGCTTTATAGGTCATTCCTTCTTATCTGTTATGACTTTTTTTAAAAATTATTGTAATTTCTTATAAATTTTATATTTAATATTACTATTAAAGCTATAAAAAAAAGAAGAAAAATATTATTGACCTTCATTTTCTTACAAAAGTACCAATCTATTTTAGTTTATAACCAACTATAACGAGATATCCACAACTTTTTAGTTGGGAATTATATATGTAAGTGTTTTTTGGATGTTGAGTGG
>QFDD01115750.1:0-13097 GCA_006871305.1 Vachellia collinsii
CATACTTGAAGTTGATACTGGAAACTCACAAGACCATGCCAGCTGAGATTTTTGTGGTGCCCTTTTTCGGGCAAGGTCATCTTTTTCCTTGCATGGAGCTATGCAAACACCTAGCTTCTAGAAATTTCAAAGCCTCCCTTGTCATTTCGTCCGACCTCGCCTCCTCCATACCATCCTCTCTCCGCGACTACCCTTTAGTACAAATCCATGAAGTCCCATCGTCCGCCATGCCTCCATCGGAACCAGGTTCACAATCCCACCCACTTCACGCACACCGTATGCTCCACACCCAGATAGCTCTAGGGATCGAGAAGCTCCTCTCGGTGGGACCCGATAACGCCAATCCACCCCGACCCGTTTGTGCTATCGTTGACGTCATGATGAACTGGTTGTCTGATTCTTTCCAGAAATTTCAAGTGCCCACGGTAGCGTTCTTTACCTCCGGTGCCTGCTCCGCTGCATTAGAGTATGCCATTTGGAAAGCCAACCCCGAGGATCTCAAACCCGGCGAAATCCGTTTGCTTCCCGGATTACCAGATGATGTTGCGCTGGTCTCCTCGGATCTCAAACGACGGCCACATGGCCCTCCACCACTAGTCGGTGGTGGACCACCACCAGACGTCGGAGCAGGGCCGCGAATGAGGGGACCGCCAAAACCCGGTGAACAACCGCCGTGGCTAGAAGACGCAAGAAAAACGAACGCGATGATGTTCAACACGTGTGACGATCTGGAGCGTCCATTCATTGAACACATCGCGAAACAAACCGGAAAGCCGGTTTGGGGTGTAGGCCCGCTTCTGCCCGAGCAATATTGGAAATCCTCAGGTTCTCTCATTCACGACCGGATGGTTCGAACGAACCGGCGGTCCAATGTGACTGAGGATGAAGTGATCCAGTGGTTAGATTCAAAGCCGGGTGGTTCAGTTCTATATGTATCATTCGGAAGTGAAGTAGGTCCAACAATGGAAGAATACACACAATTAGCTGAAGCATTGGAGTTTTCAGACCGACCTTTCATATGGGTGATCCAACCCAATGCAGGAAAACCGGGTCCTCCACGCCCAATGTTTAATCAAAAACCCGGTTCACATGTGGAAGAAGGAGGAGGCTATTTTCCTCATGGGTTAGATATCAGAGTAGGGAAAAGGGGTTTGATAATATGTGGGTGGGCACCACAGTTGTTGATACTGAGTCACCCATCAACTGCTGGATTTTTATCACATTGTGGTTGGAACTCCACGGTGGAGGCTATTGGACGTGGGGTCCCATTTTTGGTGTGGCCCATCAGGGGTGACCAATACTATGATGCCAAGCTGGTGGTGGACCATCTCAAGGTTGGGTACATGATCTCTGAGGATCTTTCGCAAATGGTTAAAAAGGATGATATAGTGAAGGGAATAGAGAGGTTGATGACTGATAAAGATATGAAGAGCAGGGCTGAGAGTCTTGGTGCTATGTTTCAGAATGGGTTCCCAAGGAGTTCAGAGGTTGCTTTAGATGCTTTCATTCATTATATCAACCAATAGCTGAGTTAGTGCCATTGTCTCAGAACCTCAGTTAATGTATACTAGAGGAAATCTTCATACTATGTTCACTTCTTTTTCACTATATGAGAATCTAATTAATGAACTTTAACCTCAATTCTAAGCCTAATGCTATGTTCAGTAAATAATAAGTATAATATCGAGAGAGTCCAGTTTTCGGAGAGCTTATAACTTACATGAACTGCAAAAGGGGGAAAGAATTTCTCTTTCTATTCCCTAGTGAAAACCCAACTAGAGAACACAGGACCTACATCCCAGTTAAAAAAAAGAACTGAAACTGTATACATGAATCTTACAAAGTATAAACAAATTATTTCCTATAAAGAGAATAATAGAATTGTGGTCAATCATTATCAGAATCCAGTTTGGGAACATTGGCAGATGAGAGCATCAAATGCGAAACACGAACAGCACCGATAAGCCGCTCTGGCAATTCATCTGTAGTGTTTGCCTGTCAATAGGAACAAATATGTCACCATGTCACAGTACAGGTCGCTAAAGGATATAAACGATCTGTCAATACAGGTAAAACCATTAAGTCTTAAATTATCTTATATCATTTATCTTCAGCTTATAGTAGTTAATCTCTATCTACATATTCCTATAAATATCAGGGAGAGGGTCAGTCATAGTGTAAGAGCTCCACCTGTGCGCAAGCCTCCTCATTCACCATATTTATGTTCTTAAAATTGTATCAAAGTGTATGATAGGTACCCAAGCAATTTGAATAACCCCTACCCCAAAAACTAGCTCTTGAGGAAGGGAAGCCAAGGGCTTAAGTTACCCCATCAAGTAGCCCATACTACCTGATGTGGGATTTTGCCCATACAAAGTCATAGCATTCAAAATCTTATAGTATTCAGGGCTGGAGCTGTCACTGAACTATCAGCAGCCTTACTTTTTTTTTTTCAAACATCGTAAAATTATATATATATTTATACTGGATTAGCAGTCATACGAAATATGGCAAATCCAACATTAGATCCACACAACTCTACTAAACTAAAATCGGGCGTTTGGCAAAAGAGGATTAGCACCAAGTCAAGGATAAATGTGAAAAGAGATCAATTAAGTCAAGCTGCACCTATTTAGTCACAATTACTTATTTAGATATGCAGTACTGGTATATAAATTCACCATCCCCAAAGAATGTACCTGTACAAGAAATGCCATATCGACCACCAGTGTTGTAATTACACCAACTACCAGCCCCAAAACTCCATTAGCAACAGTAGAAGATCCAATATCAACATCAATCTACAAATGGAAGTCATCGATTAACCAAGAATTAAACAAGAAAAATTTATCACCATTTATAAGGTAACTTCCTACAAAGTGAAAATGTGAAAGTGAGTGTGCGCGTGCGTGTGCGTTTGTGTGTGAAGAGATTTGAAAGGTATTTACTTCTAAATACTTGGAGCCTCGAATATAGTTTATATCAACTGCCTTTCCAAGTAAACAAGGTGTACTCCCGACACTTTGTCGCACAATCCATGAGCCCTACATTTTGTTAAAAGACAAAAATTGACGGAACATAAGCAATAGCCCATCAAGGGTTTTGTAATAGATTGAATGCAACAGAACGAAGAAGAACAAAAACCTAGTTATATAGCAAACGTAATCAATTTCTTCTCATAACTAGCCAATTCAGCTCTAACTATTGGAAATGGCATCACTATACTCCTTTGGTTGTTTAAAATTCAGCTCTATAGTTTAGGCAAAATCAATTCTAATACATAAATCAGGCACGCAGGATATAGCTCTCTAGGATCAATCTGAATGTTGCAAGAACCAGATGATTATATTCCATAGGGAATCACTCAACCACCCATCCACAACCCTAAAATACAGTAAAAGAACTCCACACACAGCAGTATAACTGTCCGTGTAATATGTAGTATGTCTATCACTTTGACCCTTTAATGACAAAAGTCAACAAGTACCTTTGGGACCGATGGGATGAGTTTGAATCTGCTATTTCGGAATTCATCATCACCATCAACAAAACGTTGCAAGAGGGATCCAGGAACTAACTCTTGAGTCACAAAATAGAATACCATACTATAGTGTGTTGACCCAGGCACCTGCAAATCAAACAGCATGCATTCAGACACTTTCAAAATTAAATTCTTTGTTTAAAATTGACTCTCACCTGAAGATTGATGACTATAGAGAAAAGTCCTTTTTCTGATGCAACCTACATAAACAACAAAAGAACATGACAATTTTTTAACGGAATCCCAACAAACAATAATCAAGTACTACCTTCAGTCTCTAATATAAAAGCTAATTGGGGGTTAAATGTGATCGAAAATATAATATTTCAATCCATTTTATCTCCTCTATTTATCCCTTTCCTCCAAACTAATTTACCTAATTAATAAACTTGATTATTCTACTGATATTTTCTGAAAAGCTTGATCATACGAATTTCAAAGCAACAAGTCAGATTCCGGTACATATACATGCATAAAAAAATTTCTCATTTAATTTAATAAATAACGTTCATTATCAGCTTTACTTTTTTTTCAGTCCAAATAAAAAGTAAAACAAGGACCGCTAAGCTAAGCCATGGGGCTAACATGGGTTGTTCTACTGTCTAAAAGCTTTTGTAATAACCCTTTAACATCATAACCTTGTCAAGCTTCCGCCCTGAACCCAAAAGGAAAAAATTAGGACCTCAAATGTAATTTCTATATCCCCAAAATTGTGTGTCCTAATTTGACCTTCTGAAGTTCTCAACTTACCTCCACATATTTTCCAGATGCCAGAAAAGGTTCTCTCCACCTTGCTCTCTTCACTTAACTGTTAGAGTTTACTCTGAGTTTAACTCAAGAAATTTTAAAGTGCTCACTTTTAGGAGAACAATTTCTTTCTTTTATTGGTAGATATAATTTCTCGGTTTTACTTCAAATAAATGTATATATGTTTCCTGATTTCTGGTTTGGGAAGTTTTAGTGGAGCAGAAGACTGAGGTTACTTAAGACTGATAATCACTTATACATGACCTGTTGCAATAGAAAAATTCCTCCTAATTAAGTCCCATATGATGCGTTATTTAAGAAAATAGATCTAGATTGTTTAAAGGCGAGCCAATATCACCCACAATTCAACCATTTCCTTTTACTTAACTATTATTAATTTTAATATGCATAATTATGCAGCTTACTGTTCTGTATTTAATAGGTTTTAGAGCCACAGAACCAAAGGTAAGAATTAGCAAAGTCAAAATGCATGCTAAATATTGTCATTTACCCTCTATCAAACAGATGCAAAAGATCATTCAACAATTTGAATTTTCAATTCATCCAAAAGAAAAATTGTAAATAAGAAGTGCTTTTCTCATACTCACTTGGGCAGCACATCCCTGACGCCTAGCCACGTGGTCCATTCTTTTTGTGTCCTTGAACCAATCAACAGCAACAAGATCCATAAGATGCTTTCCAGCAGGAACCTTTACAATTCACCACGAAGGTACAAGAAAATGTTAACCCAGTGTTTAAATTTTGTTTCAGGAATCGAATAATAAGAATAATAGAATACCTTTGACTTGTCGTAGAAAAAATGCTTGCTCCGTACTCTAAAATTGTTTCCATCAGAAATATTCCAGCAGTCACGAGCATTATCACGATCATCACGCCGTAGGTTACCCGAAAACCACGATAAGTCGATTTTATATTCTGGTTCTTCTTCCAAGGCTTTTGTTGAAGAAAATATTATGATCAGATTTTCCTCCTCACATCACTAATGTTTATCATCACAATATATCTAAAAAAACAAATGGATAATGGAATGCCACCTGTTCTCTTTACATCATTCTCAAGCCCACTTGCATATGCCTGGGGAAAAAATCAAACTTTGAAGTTAATAAGTAAATGCCAAAGCCAAAGTTAAATAGATGGGACAACATCTACAACCTCTTGTTCAGATTCTGCTATTTGAAAATCTTCGTCTTCATCAGAGTATTCATCCATCATGACAGAATTTCTACTTGCAGCATTCATTTGATCCAGGGAGGATGCAATATGAGCAGAAGGATCATTTGATTTCTGACCCTTCTTTAAATTATTGGATGTTGAAGACATATTAACCATAACAGGAATTCGTGGAGGAGCATTTCTTTCATCTGTTTGGGCAAACCATTCACGCAAACCTGTCCAAAATAATATTAGCACACAAAAAGTCAGCAGAGTAAATTTACATGCCGATACAGAGATCATTTAATAGAAAAATACATAAAACAAAAATACAACTAGTTCAAAGCAGTCCATCTTCCCATTATCCGTAGTCTTAACATCTGCACAAGTCATGAAATCCAGAAAGGAAAAAGAGAGGCTACCAAATTCAAAGTAAATGCTACCATTGACATAAAGATAGAGGTATAAATATGGTTTTTGGCTCAAGCACATAATATTGCCAATGAGAACAACCAAAAAACTCTCAAATAGCTTCAGCCATTACTTCTGACTAAAGATTGAAGAACACTAGGAACTTCAAATCCATAAATGCAACATAAAAGTAATGTATGACCTCCCCAAAAAAAAAGGAAGCAAAAGTTACTCTAAACCAGGCAGAATTTCATATAACTTACAGTGGTATTTTGTTTCCTACCATACATTATTCATTTACTGCATCCCCTGACCTTACCACAAAAGGAACAGGATAGTAGAGCTGTTCTGTAAGATTTCAAACAGCACGAATAGCAAAAAAAACTCACCAGCAACACTATTCAGCATTTGAAGGAGACAATGCTGCTGAAATGAAGACATGTAGCCCACACCCCATCCCTTCAAGTCAATCTGAATAAGATGCTGAACTTGTGTCCTTGGTCTCCCATTTCGAGGTTTTAATGGAGAAATATTGAATCCACCGCCTGGGTAAACAATTTATAAAGTTCAAGAATCCAACATAGTACAAATTTAATCTGTGATTTTACATGAGAAAAGAATAAGCATATAACCTTTTGATCTCTTAAGGGAATACCAGTAATAATAACCTTTAAAAGACCAAAAATCTTCTTTCAAAAAGAAGTTTCGAACTGACAGAAGTAGTTATGAAAAGTGTAAATAATAGGTATTGCACCTGATTCAACTTAATCTCTTCAATAATTGAAACATTTCACACACTTATATGGAGTTAAAAATGGAAATTCGATACAGGATAAGCAATGATATCGTTATCAAAAGCAGGAAGGGAGACAAGGGTATTTATGTAATCCCAAGATGTGAATCAGTTCCACTATGATGAACTTTTAACAAGATTGGTCTTACTCTCAATATGGGCCCGAACAAACCCTGGTTGTGGACCGCAATTCTCATGCTCTCGGGATCGAAACAAAACAACTGCAAAAAGAATTCTCAATGTCACCTTCTCAAGCAAGAAACAGATGGTGGATATTTTAAACAGATGCAAGTACCATACCATAACTTCCATCATCATTCCGGCGCCAATAGCGTACATAGCAAAGATCACGGGGCCAGACAAACCTGCAATGGCATGCATTTGGAACCATTTGTACGAGATATAGAAAAAATCACAAGTGTTGAGAAACCTATATATTATTGAAGCATAAATATTACAAATTAAGTGGGACTTCTAAAGGATTAAGAATCATCTTGTTAATTTATTATCTGTAGAAGTTGTCATCTTCTGGGGGGATTATAATTTTTGTTCTGATTTATCCAGTTTATATACAAGAGGGAAAGAAGCTAAAACAATGTATATGTTAGTGAACATTACAAGTACACAAGCCTTCCCATTCATCATACATTTGCTTTAACCCTATATGTCAACTATAAAAACAAAGCACCTAAGATTGATACAGGAAATAATTTTAATTTGTGTATGGACATCCACTTATTACAACTAAATTTTAAAACATACTATCAAGGATAATCATTCAAATTTTAATGGATATGGAGGTATAATATTAGGTCAAATTGTCCTGGGGCAAAACAATGTATCAACAAAAGCACTGCCACGCTAAAATAACATTGACAGAAGCAGCAGCAATAACAAACTTTATCCCACAATATATGGTCTACTGCATGAATTGTACAAAGCTCTTGTCCTCTATCAACAACCCCTTTAAGTGAAATAACATTAAGAGCGAGGAAAAATAAATTAACTAGATTAAGACGACTTTACATTGGAAACCAATCAAGCTGAAGTCTATGATAAAGTATTGCAGTATGCCCATCCACCTCCTCAACTAAACTACCATGTAGGAAAGTACAATCCCACCTGCAGGCATTCAAACCATAAGAGAATATCTCCTCCCAGTATAGAAATTTTTCTAGAGTTTCAGAGCATCACATGTAAGGAACTAAAGGAACCCTTTTCTTTCATCCAAAATCTTCATCAGAACATAATGAGCATGCTTAGCATCTATAGCGCCCAAAAGCAATTCTGATGGCATTAAGTAAATAGAAGTATTTTCGCGGCTTGAGCAATTCTAAACCATCTAAAAGAGAGAGCTTAGGGGCATAAATCACAGATATAAAGGTATGCAAACATGAATCAATAAGTTGTAGGTGTCCAGTTTAAAACCAAATTGAACTTGCAAGTAAATGGTTAACCATGGATACATTACATACTAAAAGCCTAGCTACATACAAATCAAATAACTCCAACCCAAATTAATTGCTTTTAATATACCTGAATATAATAAGAATATAGTATCAAAATGTAGGCTGTATGCATGTATCTGAGTTATTTTTCTAAAAAAACAAAGCAAATTTCATTAGCAAGAAGGGGGTCAACATACTTGCAAATATAAAAGGCTTAAGATGCTATACAATCTTAACAGTATAATTAAGTTCCAAAATGCTAAAAAGAACTTAGACCAGAAAACAATCTCAAAGACAATTTAGTGTCCAGGATCCAACCGTTTTGTCAAAATAATTTTCCAAAAACCTCCACATTATCATAAACCAATGGCACCCAGCATAAACATAATTGCAATGTGAAACACCTACTCAAACCGCGTTCCATCCATGCTCATCACCAGCTCAAAAATTTCTTCACATGTTGCTTCAACAACACCTACAGCCTTCATTGCCCTACTACAACTCCTTGGCTGCATAAAGAATAAATTGTCATTTGTCTTTCGCAAAGAATTGTTTGAAAGCATAAAACCACACCATTCAGCAGGGCAGAAAATTTTCTTACAAGGTAATCAACTTCAAGAAGCTCTTCAAAGATTCGAAGTCCTGCCAATTTCAGAAAGGAAACCAATTATCAGTATCAACCATTACAACATAGCCAATCAATGAAGCACCAAATTAAGTCAGTAGGTTGACCCAGTCCTGACACCCCTACCATTTTGGCATTGTAAAAGACGCCAATGCTTTCTTGAAAAGGCTTGGTGATTATTCTGATTTGACAAATCTGAGTCTACTTCTCTTGTCCAGTCCAAAACTGATTCTGGGGGACCTGCAGCTCAAAAACAAAAAGTTTAAAAAGCAATTACAGCAAATAATTGTTAGCCAAATGTGAGGGGAATATAAAGTAACCATTTCCAATCGTTGTCCTCCTTAGCATATTTGCATGAGTATCCTCTTCATCTTCTGGAGCACTGGGGCTGAGGAGAGGGGATTGAAAATAAAATGATCATCACAAACACATTAGAATAATGCATGATTGTATTGGGATCACACAGAATAGCTTAAAGTGCAGCAATAATTCGTGGCAATGCAACCAAAAATTCATACTCCTACTATAACGACAACGACGAAAACAAGCTTTATCCCACCAGGTGGGGGCAATAAAAAATTTGTAAAGCAACTAATTCATGTTTCAATATATTTCAATGGATTTTAGCATTTATATCTCCAAAGAATGTACTATTGAATGAAACAAGACAATCTGAAGGAAGATGGACATAATTAAACGATCACCACATGGGGCAATAAACAATGTAATGTAAAAAGTACAAAAAAAAAACATTTGTGAATTGCCATTTTTAACATGAAAGTGGAGAAAGCAATGCCACAAGTATTTACTAGCTTTCATGGTCAGAGGATGAAGCTGTTCTCCCATTATCCATCCCGGATTTGTACTCAAAAGAAATATATTTGTTGCCATTTGAAGGCTGTGCACCCTGATGCTGCACAATTTTAGAGTTCAGTGGCATCAATCAACACAATAGAAAAACATAATGTAACAAGATGAATTTACAAAATAAAATATCAAGGCAACATTATAGCAACGTATCAAGAAAATTGCTTTTTTTTTTTAATTTTCAATCAAATATATCAAAATAAAGTCTTATCGGAATTCAGTAATACAGATCATGTTCACATATACTAGAAAAACGCAAATGGATATAACATACCTGATCAATCACATACTCAATTTTTTCCTTCCATGTTAGGGCCTCTTGTATGTTAAATGCTGCCATCTGCAATAAGAACCCAACTAAAAATATGCACACAGCACTAATCACAATATATTTTCACACAAACTTAACACTTTAAAATACACCAAGGTAGACAACCTTACTGACCCAAAGTTTTTTTTTTGGGTAAAATGTAAGAGAAACAAATCCACTTACCGTAATTGGATGGTGTTTCTCTTTCTTGTTGTAAACAGACAAAACATAAACCATCTGCAAAGAAGAAAATAAATAAAGGTAAAAGGATACAAAGAAAAACATTATAGTAAATATACAACTCCGCCTCAAATTAGCTTCAATGGGCATACGTGCAAAGAAGACCAACAAGACACAGAATAATGAGAATATGCCACTTAAAAAAACAGCATGTGGACAAATTGTTACTCAACTTTACAATGACAAAAGAAAAATATTAAATCCTAAATAGTTTCCTCTTGACATAGGGGGGTTACACTGGAAGTGGAAATTGCATACACCAACAGGTGAAATGTAATACCTCATTACAGCTGATGAGTGCTGCTACAAGTGATCAGTAAGAGTTTGCATAGAGCATGTACAAGATTAATAATCAACAAATTTGCTGCAGCTGGCTGCAATTGAACTAAGCCCCAGCATGCAAATAAAAAATGCAGAAGTGCAGTAATTCCACTCATATGCAGCTAAAATACTGAACTACTAATGCTTATTTAGATCTAAATCTTTCTTTATTTTGTCCAAACTGCATGACATTTGATGTTTAATGGATTGTCCTTTCATGCAATATGCAACATGTATCAGTTAACAACACTGCCTCTCATTCCTATAATGCAGAAAGGTCGCAAACCCAAAAATTACTTTTAGAATTACACTGGCATATAGAAGGTGCAGTTCAATGCCAATTGGTCGTTTCAGGAGCAGTGGATTCCTGCAGTATTCGTTGCTACATAAAACAATACTGAAAATAAAAGGCAATAATTAAAATATTCCAGAACTCACATGTCCATGATGGGTCTTCAAGCCTCTATCTTCAACTCTACAGTTGCCATCAATTAACATTGATTTAATAGGAACCTGATAACCATAAACAAACGGTTGAAAATGATATTTTAGTTAACAGACCCCCACCCCCGGTCACCGAATAAGAAAAGAGAGAAAAGAAGTCAGAAAGAATAATTTGTAAAGGTTGAAATATAGGCTTACATCTACACTGTTATCTAAAAAAATGTACATATCTTGTCCATCTGCTTATATAGAAAGGTTTTAAAAGACAAAAAAATCGACTCCAAAAGTTGTCATTCCCCTTTCTGAGAATAACCAAAAGAAAGACAGAGCTCCGGGTAATTTGCTGTAACTCTGAACTTGACCCAAAACAAAAAAAACCGGGGCCCCGGGGGGGGGATCATTTTCTAGATGAAACAAAAAAAAAAAAGTAGAGAGGATACCAGGAAAATGATCAAATTACCCGATTATCTCGTGGCTTCCTTTTGTAATAAGCTAGCAGCCGAGGCTCGAGCACGAAATATCTCATGTGGATAAACGATCGGCCGATTTTTCGCCGGCCATACCGCACCATCCAGCCTTCATACACAACCTTCGACGACATCGTGAGGCTCAAAACGAAGTTGAAGGCCGAACTCTCAGTCTCTCGACTCCAAAACAATAAACAAAGCAACAAACTCCACACAAAAAAGCATCTAATATGCAAAACAATAAATTCCAAACGACTGGTTCCAGCAAAATATCTCGTAAAACTGAATGATTGCCATGCTTCTGCGAGATCACCGTCAGCTAAGTGACCTGCTCATCAGTCATAGTGGACATAGAGTCGCACGATCGCAGAGTCGCCGGCAATCTCACGCATCATGCCTGAGAAAATTCTCAGAATTCTGCATTCCCGATAATTCTTGGAGGATTCTGGATCTCAGGATTGAAGCTAGCTTCGCTTCTGGAAGTAGAAGACTCGGCCAGGGTCGGGACCGACCGATTGGAGGAGAGAGAAAACGACGACGTAAGGTAAGCGCAGACAAAAAGGAAGGATGGAATCGAACGACTAGGAAGTTTTGAAGGAGGAGATAGAGAGAGATATGAGCACAAGTGGTAGATCCCACGTCAGGTGAAAAGTTTGTGTCCTTCGAAAGAGGTTTACACGTGGAGGCCCGTGATTCATCGGTAGGTTCGGAGTATCGGCAATCCAGCCCCCCGAATAAAGTCTTGTCTGTCGCAATTCGTTAATATTCCAAAAATGTCTCTATTTTGGGAAATTTCTTGGCCTATATTCATTTATATGACTTAATAATTTCATATTTAATATACTTTTACAAAAAAGTTAACTTTCATATAATAATCTAATCTTATTTATAAGTTACTTTTTTAACATATAACAAATGATGTATCAGCAAGTTAATCAATTCAATGCTTTAAGAAGAATAGTAAGAAGTACATGAAAGGAAACTAAATCACCACTACCTTACGATAGTTGACTCTTGCATTCACCATTAAAACACTAGAACTAGAATATTGTGACAAAAAAGTTATGTGTAATTAAAATATAAGCATGCATTAAAAATTCATTCTTTCAAAAAAATAAAATCAAATCTCACATTTTGATAAAATAAAATACTTAGATCAAGTTTTTTATATCAATTATATCAAACTCTCAAATCACATATAATCATATATTCTAACTTTGTGATATTATTGTTAAAATATAAACCCCATGAAAAAATAGGATACATAAAAAAGCATCATTGAAGAATTTAACATAAAGAATATAAAAACCTTGATATGATCCTTTTTTTTTTTTGATAACTTGATATGATCCTTTGATAAAACATTTGTTAATGACTATAATGATACATATCATTTAAAATATTTTATATTTATTATTTATGTAAATAAATTACTCATTTGATTCTATTTATATTATAGAGGAAAAAAATGTTAATTTTGCTCTCAAGTGATACGATGGCAATGAATATTAAATAGTAGTAAAATTGAAAAGTTATTGAATTTAAAAATATAACATATAATTGATTGAATTGGTGCTCGACCATTTACAATGGGCGATTTGAATTAATAGATACTTTTAAACAAACCTTGACCAACCGTGATGAATCTTTATAAGAGTTGAATAATTAATTTATAAATATTAAAAAAAGGTAAATTAAATATTTGTGACA
>QFDD01115782.1:0-12515 GCA_006871305.1 Vachellia collinsii
AAAAAAAAAAAGACAATTAAATTCGGAATCCCTTTGGAAAGTAAAGGCCTATCCAATAACCCCTTCATTTGCAAATTGTAATCACATGTAGTAGATATCAATAAGAAAAAAAGAAACCTGCGAAAGCATCACTTATCATCCAAGTAAATGAAAAAGATAAAGCAAAATGAGACTGAGAATTGTCCGAAAAAGTGATTCAGAGAGACAGAGAATCCAATTTACCTTCTGTAGTGATCTAAGCTAGCCTCCCTGATCTTCTTCTGTCTTCAGCAACCAAGGAAGCAAGAGCTGGCCTTCTCTTTGAACCAAGAAACTCAATGAGCATAGATGGATTCTGTTATAAGAGCAATATAAAAACCCAGATACTACAAGTGGGACTGTGGCCTCAAGTGGGACATTAAAATAACGTACAGTAATGAGCGCCAGACAAAACTTATTTCCATGGAAAACTTCAGAGAGGGACTAAAAATGGCTAGATTTTCAGAGAATAGAAAAAAGAAAAAGGCGGGTAAAATGGTTGGTGGGTACAGTGCCTGAGGAAGGAAAAGATCGGGACCAGAGCAAGCTGGAAAGGAAGCTTGGTTTGCAATGGAGGAAACCGTGAGAGAGAGAGAGAGAGAGAGAGAGAGAGAGAGAGAGACAGTAAAGGTAAAGCAAAAAAATAATGTATTGAATAAGAAGCAGCAATATAAAAGTAAAGCGTAGAGAGGGAAAGAAGAAGATGAAAGAAGGGGGGGTGAGAGAGAATGGGGGCTTCAAAATCCTCGCTTGGGTCTTTCAAGAAGGATGATTCCTTGTTACCAAAACTGTGTAATTCGCGGCAAAGAAAAATCTAATGGAGGATCTGAAAAGATGGCATCATTCTCTGTCACCCCCACAAGCCACGGCATCATGGTGTTGCAATTGACAGCCAAATTCGAGTTTGTGGACATCCATTAACTCCAAAGGGCTATACACTCACGCTTCAAACAAGAATTTCACATTTCCCTTTTCTTCTAGCTGGCAAGCACATTTATTGAGTGCTGTGCCAGAAAAAAATATATTGGGAAAATCCTTTGTAAGTACAAATGGTCAAAGACTAACGCATTATCAGGCTTTCAATTCTCCTGGCAAAAAAATGAATCAGGCTTTTAATTCATTTGCATATTGGGAAAAAAAATTTAAAGCAGTGTTGACCAATACTCCTTAGCCAGCAATATCAGTCATATATATAATTAATTAATTAATTAATGTTTATTTATTATTTATTTTTCATGTATGATAAATACTTAAATGTAAATTTTTTCTTCAGCCTTTTAAAACATAATTTAATGTGAGTAAAGTTTAATTATTTTAATTTTAAAAAAAATTAATGAGTTAACTATGATTTATTGAGTTCGATTGATTAGTTATAAGTGTCCTCCAGCGGACTAAAGGAGTATATCATTAATATTAATATAAAACTTGAAATTTATGGTAAATTATATTATTTATAAGTTTTGTATGTATAAATATTTTTCAAATTTAGTTCAATGTATTATATAAAAATTCTATTTAACAATTTAATTATTGATATAGTATAATAACATCACCCAATCAATAGAATGTTTGATAAAGTTGATTCCATGCAATGAAATAAGGTTTAATGTCATTGAGGTATTACTTTATGTTTTTAATATAAAATATAATTTGTAGTACAATTTACACTGCAAACTAAAATTATATTAAGGATTAGGAGGTGGTATTGTGTGTGTATGGGGTTGATTTTTATAATGTATACATTTTCTTGACAAAAAATTGGATAATATTTCAATTTTTTTTTGCCAGGATAATATTTCAAAATTAGTGCAATAAAAATTTAGAACTTGCTTTCATTTTTATTTTCAAATGGATGGAGAACATGTCAGAATGTTTGACTGTGGAGGCTGCAGGAGCAGCAGAATTGAAAATTCGGATGGATCTGGCAAAGGGTATTTTTGTCAATGGAATTTCACTAAAGCCTAATCTCTAGAACTTTGAAAAGAGAATACAAATTAATTAATTAATTAATTATTTTGAGGGAGCATTTGTGGCTTTTTGTGATTATCATGATTATGTCTTTCAAGGCCACAAAAAAAAGGGCAGAGCAAAATCAGTGACTTTGATGTGAAGCTTTTTAATTGATTGGTGACCCAGGCCAATCTTTTGTATAGCTTATTTCTCTTTTTTTTTTGCCCCTAATTTTAATTAATTATTAATAATTGAAAAAAGAGTTTGACTTTACTTCTCATTTCAACCATTCATATTTTATAGGTTTGAGCGAATCTAAAATCCTTGATATGTCCAATATTTGCAATAAAAATTAAACTTTTTTAAAAGATAAGATTTCCCTTGTTTATGTACGGTCCTGATGCAAGATGAGTTAAACATGGAAGACCAAATGGAAAGTATACAAACGCCTTCACACTTTAAGTAAGGATTAAGAGTAAAGTAAATAATGAAAAGGACTAAGAAGATGATTACATAATAATTTTTTTGTAGTTTAATAATAAGTTTTTTGTTCAAAGAAAGGTGGACTAGAGATGTAGAGAGCCAACACATTGGGCTCAAGCCCAAAGGAAGGGGATTTAGAGGGAAAAAGAGTGGGAGGGGGGAGGACAAGTTCGCTGCATCAAGTGCCATTTTTGTTGCAGTCTTTTAACGAGGTTGGATCTAATAAAATGGATTATTTTTTAATAATATGATAAATTAAATTTTAAATTTTTTTATGAAAAATGTTTATATATTTAATATTTAACAATACTTCAAATATGATCAATTTATAATAAATGATACGTGTACTTTAATTAGAAAGGGGAAGAGGGCGTATCATTTGTGAATGGTGTCTACTATAACTTGACCTACTATAAAGGAAATCAAGTTTTGAAAGCTCAAGCTCTGATCTATTGATGTTTGATTTGAGTAATTCAAGATTCTATTCAAAACTTTGAATGAAATCTGTTCCATAGTGCATAATGTATAATCATTAATCATCCAATTACAAATGAAGAATTTGAAACTAAAAAATTCAAAATAAGCCTAATTATACAATTTGCAAATGTAGAATCCTCTAAACAATTCATAAGTTGGGCTTTTAACCAAAATCACTAGTCATACACATTACAGGATTAACATATGCAACTAAACATGAATATTATCCTATGGGAATAAAATCTCATCAAGCACAACTATGCTCTTTTAGGCCCTATGTATCTTCAAGATCACATTATATAGTAGAATATTCAAATAGAAATAATCAACTAATAGAGGTTGTATTTAGTATAAGGGAAAAGTCTCATTCCCATACAACTTGATGAATTAATATTTAAATTTTCTCTTATAAATGTTTTCATATTTAATGTTCAATAATGCTTCAAACAGAACTGTTTTTAGTAGGCAAATGCATATACATACAAAAACAAAAATTCAAACTTATATAACTTAACGTTCAAGAGATAAGGGAATAATCATCTCAACTTTTCAACTCCATTCCCACAAATATAACTAACCTTTTTTGGGATTAAACTGAGATATACTTGATTAATTAGATTTTAGGTGTTATAGTCCACTAATAAAAAAAAAAAAATAAGACCACAACATATTTGAATAATAAGTACCATATAGCATTTTTCATATCATAGTGCATGATGCAAACTCATAAATCAACCTCATAGCAATACCTTCATAATACCAAGGTTATAACATGAGCTGTCTTCTCTTAGTGGACCTCAACTATATTAAGAACCATCTCATTTGATACATTATAACAAATTTACACATCTTACATAGTAGATTGACAACAATATTCAAATCTATTCTCTTGAAGTTGAAACTATTACGATAGTAAATTCACAAATACCATTGTGATATTTAAGCTCTTTTAGATCAAGTTTATTACATATATAAACCTAATCTCTATAAAATATGGAACTATAAGACCAAGAATTTAAATCCTATGCTAAGCAATTAAAATCTAATGAGCTTGTCCGGGGAGGGGGGATCTTTCGAGCTTAAAATGTAATTAATTGTCATTAGTAGTCCTTAAGATAAAATTCTCCATATTCTTATATATAAATTTAGCCCCTTATTTTCGTCAATTTAAAGTTTTAGCCCCTTCTTGTTATACATCCTATCAACTCAAACATTCCTAGGGTTTTTGTGGGGTTTGATCATACTCCTCACGATGAGTCTGGTCGCAGGGTCATACGAGAGATTCATATGGGGCTTCAAGCTCAAAACTTTAGCTCATCATTCGGATGAAACCCTATCACTATCCCCTCTATTCTCGTATCCCTCTCATCTTTCTCAGATCAAAGCCGTCGCAATTGCCGGCCCCGTTGTTGCCTCCGGCGGCACCGACGACACCATCCACATATACAATCTCAGTGCCTCCTCTTCCCTCGGTTCTCTTCATGACCACACCGCCACCATTACTGCCCTTTCATTTTATACTCCTCCTCACCTCAACTTTCCTCGCAATCTCATCTCCGCCGCCGCCGACGGAACCGTTTGTATCTATGATGCTGATTCCTTCGTTCACCTCAAGACCGTATCTGCACACAGGAAAGATGTTAACGATCTCGCCCTGCATCCCTCGGGGAAGTTAGCACTGACTGTGGGTCGGGATGAGTGCTTAGCTATGCTGAATTTGGTGAGGGGAAGGAGGAGCTTTTACTGTAGGTTGGGAAGAGAAGCGAGCTTGGTGAAGTTCGATTCAACAGGCGATAAGTTCATTATGGCCATGGAAGAGAAGGCTTCGGTGCACGAGGCTGAGGATGCTCGGCTGTTGTTGGAATTCCAGAACCAGAAGCGGATTCTCTGTATCGAGCCTGGCGAGGTTAGTTTTCCCATTCTGCTTGTTACATGCTTTTTGGTGGATTATGGGGGTGAATTGGAATACTATGCATATCTTATTCATTCTTTTTTCTGTACTTCTGATTCGATGCTCATTGCTGTATTTGTTGGATGATCAAATAAATTGACATGTATGAGGAAAGCAACGTACTTTTTACGGGTTTGGTAACGATCCAAAACATTGTCTCAAGAGGATGCGTAAATGCTTTCTGTTGCAAATATTTTGAATTCATTTGATGGACTGCAGTATGTCGCCTTTAATGCTTAGTGGGAACTAGGAAGAAGCGTTTGTTTTAATCATCAATTTATTTATTTATTTTTTTTTGGTCAAGGGCATAACCCGTCTATGTAGCAAATTAAACAATTGATATTGGAAGTTGGATATGTCCTCTCCTGTCCTGTCTATATGATGTGGGAACAGTTGGATGCCTTCTTTATGCTAAGATTTCTGCGCATAGTTGTGTTTTATTATGATCCCGCTGGTTGAACTTTGGTTGGAGAGTGTTGATGAAAATGGACGAAAACTCAGATAATAAGAGTATTAGAGCCGGGTCTTGTCACTTTTTTTCATCTCTTTCTTTTGAAAAATATTGATAATTTGGCTTGAGAATTTATTGTATTGACTATGGATGTTGTCGAGAGATCAGATTATTATCCTATACTGTTTGATTGCACAGTGGATGCTTCATATATCATGTATATGAAGTGCTCTCAATAGCTGGAGAAACTGCTATGTTGTCGCACATTTGATCGTAAAAAATTTCCAGAGACTTTGAGTCTTTGATGGAGTTTTGGAAATCTACTTGGTGCTTGCAAATTTTCCTGTAAAGCATATGATTCTTTCTAACAGGGTTTAGGAAGTTTTTCTTCAAGAATACAGTCACCAATGACTGAAGTTAGCTTATGGTTTGGTAGTCTAGGAGGCAAAGTTAGCTTAATTACGTGCGATGCTGTAATCAGGAATAACCCAAATATAGCAGCATTTTTGGTGTACTGTGGTTTGTGTTTAAAATATAAACCTTGATTTGTTTGTTTGTTTTCCATTGCTGGGTTCCTTATAGCATCTCTAATGCTTAGATCTGATTCTGTATTTGACAGAATGGTCTTTTATACACCGGTGGTGAGGACCGCAATATCACAGCATGGGATACAAAGAGTGGGAAGGTTGCACATTGTATCGAAGATGCTCACAAAACTCGTGTGAAAGGAATTGTTGTGCTCACGAAGCATGGCGGTGCGGGCGATGACCCTCACCTGGTGGCAACCGCCTCATCCGACGGAATCATACGAGTCTGGGATGATCGCATGGCTGCTGAAGAGAAGCCGAAACCATTGGCCGAGGCTAATACGAAATCACGGTTGACTTGTCTTGCAGGATCGTCTATAAAACGGGTTAAGTGAGTTTCTTTAATGTGCTGTTTCCTTTTTCAGATTAAGGAACTGTTGTTGTTATTGTTATTGACTAGCTGAGGCTTACAGTTAAGTGTCCTGGCAAAGGGCCACTATCCCAATTTTGTTGTATATTTCATATGAACAATTATTCTTCAAGGAGTTGATATAAAAGATAAGAGTTGGTAGAATGATGCTCTGTTCCTACTGCACTTTCCACTTTCTTGTTATGGATAGCGAAAAGGATGAATATGACATGAAAGAATTGATGAAGAAAGAGGTTCTGAAGAGGCTATAATTGATGAAATGTTTGGGATCACTGAAGAAAATCGCTTTTGGTCTCATAACATTAATTTTTATATTGCACCAAAAAATGTTTTTATATAGATGGAAAATAAAGAAAATAATGAATGGTGGCATAAGTGCATAAATATTGTTAAAAAAATATTATCTAATTTCTCTTCTCCCTTTCAACCAAATAAAGGATTAATTAGTTTCCCATCTCTTCCATTAAAAATGAAGATCATTCCTTGCCATTTCACACTTGTCCTTGTTGATTTTTTTAAGGAGATTAAATAAATTAGTTAATTATAATGTATACTTTAAAATATTTATTTATATCAGTAGATTATATATTGATTTATAAGTTCGATAAATTAATTTAGAGAAAAATAATAAATATATTAATCAATTAATCTTTTTAATATAAAAAAATTAACCAAGAAGACCATATTATTATATAAAAAGAATCTGTTATTACAAAAAATGAGGAGAAATCTTTCAAAGAACGGTGTAACCCATGTAATAATCTCATTCCATTCTATTCCATATGAAGAAAAACTCTCAGAAACACATTAACGCTTGAACAATCTGGTTCAAATATATATATATATATATATATTTGTATAAATATATATATTATTTTGGTAAAGGTTAAAAAATATGTTTATATATAATTATATAGTCCTTAATAAAAATTATAACCCTCAAACCCAAAACAGAAGTATGGGCCTCGTTTGAAAGTGTGTTGGGCCACATTTATCCAGATATTTGCAAACGTTTATTTTTTGAAAAAAATCTTCGGCGATCTCTGTCAATGGTGGTAGACGACACAGGAAGGAGAAGGATTTCGTATTTGCAATTGTAGGTGGTCTCTTTCATTCATCGTTGAGTGTTTGAGAGAAAAGAGATGATAACGAATTCTGGTAGCGCCATCGCTATGGTCGTTCCGTGCAGGCCTCTATGCAGACCTATTTGCTGTGCTTCAACCATCATCAACACGGATCACCTTCGTTCTCAACTCGACCAGCTTCATGTAGAGGCCGAGACCACTAGAAGCAAGGGTACGAATCTCTCTCTCTCTCTCTCAGTTGCCCCTGTCTTTTTCCCTTTGGTTGCTCTGTTTTCGGAATCGTTTCAATTCATAAATGCTCCCAATAAAATCTTCTTCCTAGCCGGAAATGGTTCACCAGTCCGATATATTGGTTAATCCAAATAATTGCATGACGTAGAATGAGAAGAATTGGGTCCTGTACTTTTTTCGGTACTTTTGTTGCCCAAAAATTGAACTGTGGTCTAAAATGGCACATTTAGATTTGCTTTTAATCGTTAGAAGGTAGGTAACAGTGAATTGCTTTGCTTCTTAGCTGATTCATTACTACTACTGATAGTGGGGAAATTTCAAAATTATTAATGAGAAAATTGTCGCCTAAGGTCAGGTCAGTATCTCACAAGGTTATAAGAAATACAAGAATCAGTCAATTAGGAGAAATTTTAGCAATTCCAACGTCATGTTACAACCATCAAGGCAAACCATTTCCATCTGTGGGCAACGAAAATTTTCCGTATCATCACAGGAGCATTTCTGCTCTGTTGCATCAGCATTACCTCATCAAAAATTTAGACACATGGTTTATAGTCATTGACATAATACATGAACTTACCTGTGGACTATGGTGGTTAAAGCAGCAAGTAATGCCAGATTGAGGCTTTTGCGATTATCAGAGGCAGCAGAGAAGCTTCAAAAGCAGGCAGCTATTAGTGTTCAGAAGGGGAAGGAAAATGATGCAAGGGAAATACTTTTTCAAAGGAAGAAGGTCTTGCAGGCTTTGGAGAAGTCTAAAACCCGCATCGAATTGCTTGATGAACTTTTTACAAAGCTTTGTGAGGTAATATGAATTGATTACTATTAATACAATGTCAAACAATTCCCTCTATGTTGAAAATTCACACTATCTTTTAGTGAAATCAAAATGTGTGTTAATATGGTTTCAGGCAATATCGTTGAAAGAAAGCCAACTAATTGGGCATGTTTCATTGAATATTGAAGACAAAACAGAAGATTCTTCAAGTCCAGTTCGAATCATTAGTCCAAAGGAGGAATGTGACAAATATATTACTGACAATTACCTGGATTTTAATAATATTCAAGATGTGCGGCTTTCCATGGAGAGTCAAGGGGATTCGCTGAGTGATAAGGAGCTTGTGGATCTTCAACAATCCCTAAACACTGGTTGTTTGGGCGAAGACAAAAATGCTAGTGTCTTGACAGAAATTTCCTCTTATGAGGCATTAATGGAGCACATAGATCAAAAGCTCAGTGAAATTGAAGTCGGACTTATCACTGCTTTGAAAGCCTCAAACTTGCTGCTGGGTGGTGATGAGAAGCCAAAAAATTCAAGGTGGCAACAAATGGTGGAACTTCTTGAGAGCATCCATGGGATCAGACAGAGGTACACATCTTTATCTGCCTAAGCATCAAACTTATTATTCCGTTGAAGAATTGGATGCTGATACTATTTTTGCTTGGAGAGCTTTTGGTTGTATTATTATTATTTTAAGCATATTATGTAATATGGTGGAAAAACTAGTAACGTAAGGCTTTTCTCAAATTTTTGAACCCTCAGAATCAGAAGCTTTGGGAGGCAAAATTAAGGATCTGATCACATTTTCTGTTTTGTTCAATTCATCTCCTGTTTCCAGGTGAAGGCTAAATTTATTCCTTAAGAAACATCTTTGGCATTTTTACTTCTAGCGCTAAATTACTTAATGTGGGAAATGGATAAAAAACATTGACGATGCTTACTATCCAAGTCTTGTGCGGTGTTGATGTACTGATTTATCATTGGTCATTCCAGCCATGGTCATCTGCTCAATCAATTACTGGAGCATTTACCTTTGACAAATTCCCTGCTGTACTGAAAGAGAGTTAAGTGAAGTTGCAAGATCCATGCCAATGACTTTGCAAAATTTTTACTCTATGATCCCTTTCATGAAGGTTCTTGTGAAATACTCTTTAAGAGTGACTTTCAGCGTAAGAAAGAAAGTGGACTGTTTGAAAAATGTATATCCAATTAGTGAATCTCGACTCGACGACCATATTTTATAATTTATATTTAACTATTTGTCTACTTTTTTTCATGCAGGCTAAAAGCTCTGGCTCCTGGAGTTAATAAACGTGGCTTCTGAGATAATCAAATTTTGCCTTACTCGTACCTTGCAGTATATCTTGGCCTAGCTCACTTGAGTTACAATATCCATATGTTCATTTCATTTGCTGATGAGGCTTTTTCTACTTGTTATTATGGGAGATTCTGTAGATACCACTAAAATTTATCATTTCTTGTAAACTGTGTTGATTCTAGTGGTACAAGTTCATTAGTACAGTTAACAAATAGCTGAATATCTAATTCCTCTGCAGTGGTAATGTATACTGAACTCCTAAACTCGTACATTATAAGCTTGAATTATTACTAAAAGTGGATTTGCCACTTAAAATTTTCCTAACTAACTGTTCTAGACTTATTGCTAAATGTGATAGAATCAATCATGTCCAAGATTTCCTTTACACCTTACTCCCTGAAATGTCAGGGATGGATGAGGATCATTCAGTCTCTCGTGTCATGTCATGGTACTTAATTTTGGCCTCTGCAAGTACTTTGCTTGATCGAGTTTTGGGCCATAAATGGCTGGCAATGCTGGACCATCTTGTCCGAAAAGATAAAGACCAAAGCAAGTAGCTGTTGCCAAGGCAAGATGGGGGGAACCTTTCTTGTATAGAGTTGACTTCTGTATTAAGCAGTCTCCATTAGGTCAGCAAGAGTAATCTTGCCACATTGGCTACTGTCCAACGAGTCAAATTGCTTGCCTATTTGTAGAATGTCATTCTCAGCTATCTTCCCCATCTCCTTAAGCTTATATATGACAAATTCAGACTTGCTGCAACGAAAAAAGTAAAAGGTTACGCAAAAACACAAAACTTGTATGTATACAACATGAACACTTAGCAAATACTACTATATTAGCTGCACTTCGTATATTATCGCAATCTCTGTGAAGTCTCGCACGCTATGCCTCAAGAATTTTTGAAAGCATGATAATGACCCAAGAATGTGGGTTACATTGTGGTTGTGCGTCCTATACAAGGACCTATAAGCTACAGCGGGAATCAGGCATACCAATAGGCTACAAGGACTTTGGTTGCAACTCTGCCCTTTAGTAGGGGACAATGGTTTGGTGGCTAAAGACTGAAGTGTTAAATCAGGTTGACCCTTTACCTCTGTTTTTCATCAGTCTTTACATGCATGTATTTTCTGTTTTGCTCTGTAAACATAATAACCCAGGCTCTCCCTCTCTGGTACTTCATCAGACCAACTTACTCCGAAAATGTATTTTTGCAGTGACTAAATGAGTTACTAATTTGTCCAATCTTGCTTATACTCCAGCTTTGACTACTACTAATAATAATAACATTAATGTTGTCCAATATTAAATTAGAGTAAATCTAAGATAGATTGGGCCTTTGAAGTCGGATAACTTAGGTTAAATATGAATCGACATGCAAATAGCTTAGGTACACTTTTTTCCCCATTCAAACATATGTATACTTTTTAGTGAAACCTATTTTTTAGCCGAGCTTGTATTCTTATCATTGATTGACATCTTAGGCCACCAACAACTCAAGGGTGATGTGAAATTTAACTGCTAGTTTATATGCTTATTTACTTCTTCGTATATATTCTGTTGTAATAGAAAAATATTAGCATACCTGATTGATCCATCATTGTCAAGGTCAGCGGCCACTAAGTCTGATAAGGTAATCTTCTTGTGAAGAATCCATTTTGCAATGGTACGATTTCTCTTGTCAACACTGTATTCAGTTAGGTACAGAAAGGCCCTGCCGACGGCCAATGTACTCACCAAGAGCCACAAAGATGCAAAACACCTTCCACTCTCTGTAGTAAAAGCATAATCCCCATATCCCACTGTCGTAACAGAAGTGACAGAGAGATAAAAGCTGTCCAGCCAATCCAAGTTCTCAAGGTACCGAGCACAAATTGTTCCTATAGCAATACAACAAACAACCACGGCCAAAGCTAGACACACTTTGGTTCTTATCCTCATTCTTCCCTTCTCTTTGTCTATCATATATGATCTAACTAGTGTATTGAATCTATTCTCATCCATGGCTGTCAGTAAAATTTCCTCTTGTCTATCACAGATGTAGGTGACTAAGCCATTCAGCAGAATTCCGACGAATCCGAAACCGACAAGAATGAACCCACAGGTAAATACTTTGGTGAATGCTGTGTCTGGCACAATATCACCATAGCCTATTGTGCAGAGAGTTACTACTGTGAAGTACACAGCATCCACAGGCTTGTACGTGGATTTGCCCTTGAAGCTCCCACTTATCAAGTAAACTAAAACCCCAATTGCCACATACAAGATGACACCAATAAAAGATAGCCTTACTATTGTAGGTGATGTTCTTTGTGAAATTCCGGGGTCAAAGGAATTTTGACCTTCTCCTCTGATACCAGTGAAAACTGACGGAGCAGAGTGTGAGCGCTGGACGATCTTCTTTCTTCTTCTGTTCAAGTTGGCTATGAGGTTCAAATAAGAAGGGCTAGTCTTGGGTGTGGTAATCATCTGAATGACTTCTTCATTGGTGATAACATCAGTATAAGATGGGTTGAGTTCTCTTGGCCTGCTGGATGATTCTGCGACCACTCTTCGTCTTTTGGAGAGAAGGGGTTCATCCATGGCATTTTTGGGTTCAAAAGCTTGGGTCTGTATCTGAAAGTTTCATTTCTTTAGTTGAATCATTCTTGCACGTCACGTTTGCAGCTAAAAGTCAATCCAGAGAAAAAGAGAAGAAGAATGGTGGGTTGGGTTTTCGTGAGGGTTTATCGGTAGAGAGAAGAGAGAGAAAAGATAGCAAAAGGGGGATTCTGATATTATTCAACAGAGTTCACAGTGGTACACGCGTATGG
>QFDD01115787.1:0-13110 GCA_006871305.1 Vachellia collinsii
TTTATATTAAAAATAACAAAATAAATAAAAATTGAATAAAATAGTAAAAAAAATTCAAAAAAAAAATACCAATCAACAAATAGTTGTTCACTTTCATAGTAATTTTTTTTTTTTTGCAAAAATTCAGAACAAAATAGTAATTCATAAGTTAAGGTTAAAAGAGAAATTATCATAATATATTCTCAATATTGTTGAAAGTCAACTCAAAATTAAATGTTGAGATCCCAAAAATTCAAGGAGGCATAGATTTTAGCATTAGGGCGAAGAGAATTTGTAATTAAGAAATTACCACACACATACCTTCAATTTTTATTTTTAATGACAAATGGATATTATGGTCTTTTAACCCTAGTAAGGCCTATAAGCCTTATTAGATATTTGTTAAAAGTGTAAGCCTGAATAAAAATTTGTGTATTTCAGTTGGATTTAACAAGGATTCCCCAATTATATTTAATACCAAAAGTTTCTTCCACAATAGACTTATAATAGGACTAGAATCAAGAATCATTCTAGAGATGATTTATATTGTGGACTAAGGAGTATATATTTGATGTAGTGTACACACAAAGTCAATCAACATACTCCCTGTGGTCATTTTTTATAAGATATTTGTAACTTATTCACCCATATCAATAAAAACAGTTTAAAATATTTAATGTATCCTAGAATTGAAGTAATTTTCAATAATACCCTTATTAACTATAATAAACTCAAACATCACCTTAATTTCTATTCTCTCATTAGCCTTATTAGGTATGTGCATATGTAGAAAAATATTCAATGCTCATTAAATTTGTAGCGGTTTTGTTGAATTTGTAGCTATTATAGAACCGCTACTAATTTTAAATCAAATTTTTTCCTGCATTTTAAAATTTGAAATTCAAATTTTTAGCAATTTACAAAACGGTATTTGCAGCGATTTTGTCGAATTTGTAGCGATTATAGAACCGCTACTAATTTTAAATTAGATTTTTTTTAAAAAAAATCATTTTCACAATCTAATTTGTAGCGATTATTGTATAGAACCGCCACACAAACCGTTGCAAATGTTTTTTACCGCCTCGAAAAATGCAGATTTTAGTAGTGGTTGCATATAACCGCTGTTAAAATTGTAGTAGTTAGTGACCTTTGGATTTTGCAGTTTTTTTACAGTCAAAAACCGCTGCAAATTATCATGGAAAAATTGAAAATCTCTAAGCTTTGTAGCGGTTTCTTTAACCGTTACAAATATGGTGACCTTTCAACTTTTGCAGTGGTTTTTATTTGATAAACCATTGCAAAATGACGCTACAATTTGGGCCCCTTTTACCCACCAAATTTGTAGTGGTTTACAACTACCACTAGTTCGTTTATCGATTTATCGTTCCGTGGGCGCTGTAAATTTGTAGCGGTTTGGCAAATAACTGCTACAAATTATGAATTTTGTAATGGTTTGTTTAACCGCTACAAATTATACGTCTTTTTGTAGTGCTTTAAACTTGTTCACACCCTGAGCGAGTTCAATTTTTTTTTATTTTTTAAAGAAGATGCCAAATGCGTTCACGGGTTTGGCATTGTTCATAGACTCCAAACGTTGACAGCCTATAGTAGAGAAGAGTGCAGGCATATTTCAATTTTTTTTTTTAAAAAAAAGATACCAAGCAAGATTTCAATTTTTTCTAATAAAGATGCCAAACTACAATCACTCTTCTTCAAGGACAGGACATGACGAGGAGGAAGGGATATCTATTGCACTATAGTCCAAGTTGTAAGAAATTTGGCACATTCTACATGCCTATCCTCGGACTTTCAAACAGGACCACACCATGCCCCTCCCATGTGAACCATGGACGAGAGAGAAGTGTGGGACATAGAGGACCATACATATATAAAAAGAGGAAGAAAGATAACCCAAAAAAAGCCAGTAAAGTAATATCCATACTAATTAATACAACTTTACAAAGTTAATTATCCTAGATCGTTACAAAAAAGAAGGCAATGTCCAAAGGAATTAGCCACGGATTTCGGTGGCTAATTCCGTCGATAATCGATCAGAAAAAAGTTTCTAACGGAAATTTTCCGTTTCAAATAAGCCATGGAAATATACCGTGGCAAATTTAATCATTATTTTAATTATTATTAATTAATTTTTATAATTATAATTCTTATTAATTAATTATTAATTTTTAATTTAAATTTCTTATTTATTACTCTTATTTTTTTTATATTTTTTTTTATTTTTCTTATTAAATTTCAATTTATGTATTAATTAAAATGAATATTAAATATGAAATTATTAGAAATAACTTTTCTTTTATTTGTAATAATTTTATTGGAAAATCAATATGTGTATATATTATATATATCAGTTACATATTATTAAAAATTATTATATATATTTTTTAGTTTTTAATAATATTATATATATGTATATGTGTATATATTAAATATATATGTGTGTGTGTATAATTATAAATGTAAATAACTCATTATGCAGTAGAATATTTTATATATTTAAATATGCGTTTAGAAGACATAAGGTCGACGCAGCTCAACTAGAAAGGGATCATGCTCGTGCACAAGTGGTCGAGGTTGGAATCCTAGAGGAGGCAAAATTGCGAATTTATGAGGTGCTGGCTGGCGGGAGTGACACGTGGTGGGGCCCAGCTGTGAGGTGGCATCTTACAGGGGTGACACGTGGCTTTTTTTTTTTAAAAAAAGAAATTTGCCATAGAATTTCAGACGGAATATTCCATCAATAATTTGCGACGGAATTAAAATTCCATCGGTAACCAATTTGTGACGATGAATTTAGGGACGGAATTAATTTCATTGGAAATTCTGTTGGTAATTCATTCCATGGCGAATTTTATGGCAAACCGAAATTACATCGGTAATTTTGTGTCAAATTCCGTGACTAATTTCATACTTTTTTGTAGTGGATGTTCCTATCCATTATACTATGATGTGAAATTTACACATTTACCTATCAATTTCAAATCTGATTTTTTTTTTTGGAAAAAACTCATTTTCAAATTTTAATTTGCAGTGGTTATCGTATAGAACTGCTACACAAATTGATGCAAATGCTTTTTACCGTATCGAAAAACGTAGATTTTAGTAGCAGTTGCATATAACTGCTGCTAAATGCATGGTAGTTAGCGACCTTTGGATTTTGCAGCATTTCGACAATCAAAAACCGCTATAAATTACCATGGCAAAATTGAAAATCTCTAAGCTTTGTAGCGGTTTCTTTAACCATTACAAATATGGTGACCTTTCAACTTTTGTAGCGGTTTTTATTTGGTAAACCGTTGAAAAATGACGCTATAATTTTGGTGGCTTCTCATCGCCAAATTTGTAGCGGTTTACAACCACCACTAGTTCGTTTACCGCTTTATCATTTCGTGGGCACTGTAAATTTCTAACAATTTGGCAAATAACCGCTAAAAACTATGAATTTTGTAACAACTTCTTTAACCGCTACAAATTCTATGTTTTTTTTGTAATGTTTAAACTCGTTCACACATTGAGCGAGTTCAAATGTTTTTTATTTTTTTCAAAAGGATGCCAAACGCGTTCACGGGTTTGGCATTGTTCACAGACTCCAAACGCTGACAACCTGTAGTAGAGAATAGTATAGGCAGATTTCAATTTTTTGTTCTTTTTTATAAAAAAAGATGTCAGGCAAGATTTCAATTATTTTTTATATATATATAAAGATGCCAAACTACAATCACTCTACTTCAAGGATAGGACAGGACGATCAGTGATAGGAATCCAGAGGACATTTATGTCAATTTGATTCGATGTTTTGCTTGGCACTCAACTATCAAGAGGAGCACATGGAAGAAGATAATTACATCTTTTTGTTTGTTATTTTCTATGTAATTTTATTATTTAAAAAAAGGTTTATTTTGTATTTAGTTGATTATTAGAAAGATTTGATTTATCTTTTAGATATTTTGTATCATCATAATGATCCTTAGGATATATTTGTAGTTTATCTTTTATAATATTACTTTAGTTATATGAATGCCAAATTAGGGATCTCAAGGATATTATTTAATATCAATATCTTTGATTTAATTTAAATAGATGGTATCATATCTTTTTAATATTTTTAGTCATATTAGGACTAGTAAGTTTATCTATTTAAGGGACAAGTTGTATTCAGTTATTTCAGGAAAGAATGAAGTGAATGGGAAGTTTTTTCCTCGGCAACTTTTAACTTATGGTTTGTATTCGAGATAGAATACGGTTGGGTCATGAGATAGTGATAAACTCTTGTAGAGCCTTTTATAGTTAAAGATCTAGAGATGAGTTCCTCTAGTGTTTTAACTGATTGGTCAAGTCACAAAAGTTTGAACAACTTTTGTGGAGCCTGTTTATAGCTAAGGATCTAGAGACAAGTTCCTGTAGGGTTTTAGCTGATCAAATCCTTAAGTTACGGGGTGGATCTGTATCAATGAGGAAGGGATATATATTGCACTAGAGTCCAGGTTGTAAGAAATTTGGCACATTCTACATGCCTATCCCCGAACTTTCACACAGGACCACACAATGCTGCTCCCATGTGAACCATGGACGAGAGAGAAGCGTGTGACGTAGAGCACCACACAAATATAAAAAGAGGAAGAAAGATAACCCAAAAAAAGCCAGCAAAAAGATATACATACTAATTAATACAACTTCACGAAGTTAATTATCCTGGATCCCTACAAAAAAGCAGGCAATTTCCGACGGAATTAGCTACGGATTCTGTCGATAATCGGTCGGAAAAATTTCTGACGGAAATTTTCAATTTCAAATAAGCCACGGAAAAAAATACCTGGCAAATTTAATTATTATTAATTAATTTTTATAATTATAATTCTTATTAATTAAATATTAATTGAAATTTCTTATTTATTACTCTTATTTATTTATTTTATTATTTATTTTTTTTCTTATGAAATTTCTGTTAAGATGGCCGTCACCCAAGAAGGGGGTGAATTGGGTGTTTCAAAAATTTTCTATTCAAATCTCGATTAATCAAAATATCCAAATCATAAGTTGATAAAAATAGATAATGAGATTGGATAGAGTAAGAATGGAATCATTAGAAATTAATGAAGATGAAAGAAGGATGAGCACACAGAGATTCCTCTGAGATTTGCAATCCACTATATTTTTCAAGTTTAACCAGGTACTTGGAAAACCGTTACAGCCACATATTCAATATAACACATACACGGCCTATTTCAACTTTGTAATCGTGGGTACTTGAGAACCCCATAAATTTTTCCAGGCATTTATGAAACCTACTCAAGTTTGTAACTGTTGGTACTTGAGAAACCGTTACAATCACTCCCCCTTACCACATGTAAGGTTACACTCTCTATTTCACTCAGGTCTATCCTAAGTTACTCTCAGAAGGTTGGGATGATTTTATTTGGGAAATACTTTACTCTATGAAGCGGATTGTATTATCACTAAAGCTCATGGAGAAGTACAGTATCAGAGTCCTAATGTTGTTGTGTGATTTCCTCGAATACACACTTTACGGGTTGTGCTTGGTGACTCCGTATACTTCATCATCTTTCTCCATTAGCTGCGTCCTCTTATTTATAGATGTTGTCAAAATATATCTGTTGGAGAGGATTGTCGTATTTTTCTGTTGGCTTTGGCTCTTGTGCTTTGTCTTTCAAACTTGTAATTTGTTCTGACAATATTTGTTTGTTGGAAGATAATGAATGGCCATTTGAAGTTATCTGTTGAACTTTTTATCCGTTACTCCCATCTTCTTCATTCAACATTTCACATTTAATGCTTCTGACACGAGGTATGGTCGTCTTATGAATTTCTATCCGTTGAGCGTTTTTCGATGATACAATCAAGTGACCCATTCTCTGTTAATAAGTAAAAGGAATAAGCATTTATGAGTGCAGATGAGATTCAAATAAATGAAGCATAAAAAAGGAAAGATTTGAGAATAACGAAAAGCTTCTGACATTCTGCGTTACTGTCAGATAAAGCAAACTTGAGTTTTGCTTGCTGAGAACTCAAGTTATTGAAGAAATATCAAAGTAGAATTCATACAACTCTTGTTGTAACTCGAGTTTTAAAGATTTTTGATAAAACTTGAGTTATATAACTTGAAACTTGGGTTTTCATAAGTCTTCGTAACCAAAATCATTTTGTGCTCTTCGAGACTCAAGTTTCATACTTATTTGAGTATTTTCAAATCACAACTTTCATTGCAACTCGAGTTTCCTTGGAAGTTTTGAGTTTAAAAGAAGTTTACACCTTGAAACTCGAGTTCCATCTCTTAAAACTCAAGTTGTATTAAAACTTTTATTGAAAACGTCAAGTTCAAAAGGAAGTTTTGTAGTTCAAAGATTTTTCAGCCTTTGAAACTCGAGTTTTGTCTCCTAAAACTCGATTTTGTGAAAGAAGTTTTGAAAGTCTATCTTCGAAACTTGAGTTTTGCTTCTCATAACTCATGTTCTATCAAAAATTTTATTTGAAACTTCAAATTTTGAAAAGAGGTTTCGTGGTTCAAAGAGTTTTCAAAGCCCCATACTCGAGTTCTGCAATGCATAACTCGAGTTTCATCAATACTTCCATTAAAACTTGAGTTCTCTTGGAAGTTTTGGTTTTCTAAAACAGTTTTAGCACTCGAAACTCGAGTTCTGTCACTCAAAACTCGAGTTGTGATGAAAACTTTTTTCCAAACTCGAGTTTTACTTGAAAGTTATGTGAAAAAAGCAAGTTCTATGCCCGAAACTCGAGTTCTGTAGGCCAAAACTCGAGTTTTGCTCGAAAGTATGGTGGAAAAGCAAGTTCTATACCCGAAACTCAAGTTCTGTAGACCAAAACTCGAGTTTTGCTTGAAAGTATTCTGAAAAAGCAAGTTCTATGCCCGAAACTCGAGTTCTATAGACCGAAACTCGAGTTTTGCTCATGTCTCAGCACATGTTTCAGATTTTAACAGAAAGCTCACCTTGCAACGGCCATAACTCTCTCAATTCAACTCCAAACTTTGCAAACAAGATATCCTTGGAAGGATATTTGAGTCTACTTTCAAATGAAATAAGAATCAGTCTAAAATATTCTGTATTACGAAAGGTATGGTAGCCATAGTAAGCAAAGGTCAGTCATGAAACGTTAAATCTGACCACCAAGTTTAGAAACTCATATCTCCTTCATATGAAATGATTTGATATTGTTCTTGATGTCTATAAACTTCATTTTGAGTCTCGTTTCATATGAAACTCGTTTCATATCAATCGGACTTGTGGTTTGGGAGATATAGTCAAAATACTGAATATATATCGAGCTGAGAAAGAAGCAGAGCTGAACAGAGGAGCCCGAAACTCGAGTTTTAACTTCTTAAAACTCTAGTTTTGGCTCAAAAATCTCAAAACTTGAGTCTAAACTCGAGTTTTACTTTAATTTTTGCTTCATGAAACTTCAAAAACTCATTTTACTTGAGTGTTTGAGTCAGAACTCACGTTTTGTCTTCCAGAATCAGTTTTGAGCATCCAATTTGAGGTTAGATGATATGTAACTCAATGTATGATGATATAACATATATGTAAACTATAAATTGAGTTATTTAATCACATCATCCTCCAATTCCAAATATAAAAACTTGAAACTTGATGTTCCCATTTTATTTTATAAGATCTTCCTACTTCTTCATTCTCTACAATTAAACTCAAACAATTTCTCTCATTTTCATTGACCAAACTATATAAGAAATTTACATTAAATATAGTAGTTAGTCAATATACATTACAAAAACATTTTGCTCTTATATATTTGACATCATCAAAACTAATCATATATAACAATTTCATTTTATATATTAATTTAAAAGAATATTAAATATTAAATTTTAGAAATAATTTTTATTTTATTTGTAATAATTTTCTTATAAAATCAATATTTTTTAATGTAATAAAAATCATTATTAAAATTATATATAGGTATATATGTATATATTATATATATATCAGTTATATATTATTAAAATATTATTATATATTTTTTAAAATAATAAAAATTGTTATTAAAAATTATTATATATATTTTTTAGTTTTTAATAATATTATATATATATATGTATATGAGTATATATTAAATATATGTGTGTGTGTATAATTATACATGTAAATAACTCATTACGCAGTACAATATTTTATATATTTAAATATGCGTTAAGAAGACACAAGGTTGTCGCAGTTCAACTGGCAAGGGATCACGCGCGTGCACAGGTGGTCGGAGGTTCGAATCCTAGAGGAGGCAAAATTGCAAATTTTGAGGTGGCGACACGTGGCGGCTGGAGGAGGTAACACATGGTGGGGCCCAGCTGTAAGGTGACGTATTGCGGGGGTGATATGTGGCATTATTATTTATTTTAGAAAAAAGAAATTTGCCACGGAATTAAAATTCCATCAGCAACCAATTTGTGATGGTGAATTTAATGACGGAACAAATTTCGTCGGAAATTCTATTGGTAATTCATTTCGTGGCAAATTCTATGGCAAACCGAAATTCCATTGGTAATTCCGGTTCAAATTCCGTGACTAATTTCATGTTTTCTTGTAGTGGATGTTCCTCACCAATATACTACGATGTGAAATTTACACATTTACCTATCAATTTTAAATCAGATTTATTTAAAAAAAATCATTTTCACATTTTAATTTGCAGCGGTTATCGTATAGAACCGCTACGCAAAATGCTGCAAATGCTTTTTACTGTATCAAAAAACATAGATTTTAGTAGCGGTTGCATATAACCGCTGCTAAATGCGCAGTAGTTAGCGACTTTTGGATTTTGCAGCATTTCGACAGTCAAAAACCACTGCAAATTACCATGGCAAAATTGAAAATCTCTAAGCTTTGTAGCGGTTTCTTTAACTGTTACAAATATGGTGACCTTTCAACTTCTACAGCGGTTTTTATTTGATAAACCATTGCAAAATGATGCTACAATTTTGGTGCCTTCTCCTCACCAAATTTGTAGCGGTTTACAACCGCCACTAGTTCGATTACCGCTTTATCGTTCCGTGGACATTGTAAATTTGTAGTGGTTTGGCAAATAACCGCTACAAACTATGAATTTTGTAACGGTTTCTTTAACCGCTACAAATTCTACATTTTGTTTATTGTGCTTTAAACTCATTCACACCCTGAGCAAATTCAAATTTTTTTTATTTTTTAAAAATGATGCCAAAAGCATTCACGGGTTTGGCATTGTTCACACAGACTCCAAACGCTGACAGCCTATAGTAGAGAAGAGTGCAGGAAAATTTCATTTTTTTTTTTTAAAAAAAAAAGATGCCAAGCAAGATTTCAATTTTTTTAAATAAAGATGCTGAACTACAGTCACTCTACTTCAAGGACACGACAGGACAAGGAGGAAGGGATATATATTACACTAGAGTCCAAGTTGTAAGAAATTTGGCACATTCTACATGCCTATCCTTAGACTTTCAAACAGGACCACAACATGCCGCTCCCATGTGAACCATGGATGAGAGAGAAGCGTGTGATGTAGAGCACCACACAAATATAAAAAGAGGAAGAAAGATAACCCATAAAAAGCCAGTAAAAAGATATCCATACTAATTAATACAACTTTACAAAGTTAATTATCCTGGATCCCTACAAAAAAGGAGGCAATTTCCGACAGAATTAGCCACGGATTCTGTCGGTAATCGGTCGGAAAAATTTCCAACGGAAATTTTTAGTGGCAAATTAGCCACGGAAAAATATTCCGTGCAAATTTAATTATTATTTAATTCTAATTAATTAATTTTTATAATTATAATTCTTATTAATTAATTTTTAATTTAAATTTCTTATTTATTACTCTTACTTATTTTTTTATTTATTATTTTTATTATTAAATTTTAATTTATATATTAATTAAAATGAATATTAAATATGAAAAGATTAGAAATAATTTTTATTTTATTTGTAATAATTTTAAATTAAGATCAATATTTTTTAAAATAATAAAAATTATTATTAAATGTTATATGTAGGTATATGTGTATATTATATATATCAGTTATATATTATTAAAATATTATTATATATTTTTAAAATTATAAAATTTGTTATTAAAAATTATTATATATATTTTAGTTTTTAATAATATTATATATATGTTTATGTGTATATATGAAATATATGTGTGTGTGTGTATAAATATAAATGTAAATAACTTATTATGTAGTAGAATATTTTATATATTTAAACATGTGTTTAGAAGACACAAGGTCATCGTAGCTCAACTGCTAAGGGATCACGCGTGTGTGTTCAGATAGTGGAGGGTTTAAATGCTGGAGAAGGTAAAATTGCGAATTTATGAGGTAGCGACACATGGCAGCTGGCGGAGGTGACACGTGGTGGGGCCGACTGTGAGGTGGCGGCTAGCGAAGGAGCACATGGAGGGCCCGACTATGGATGACGTCTTGCGAAGGTGACACGTGGTATTATTATTTATTTTAAAAAAAAAAGAAATTTGCCATGGAAAATTCTGTAGCAAAATTTCCGACGGAATTAAAATTCTATGGGTAACCAATTTGTGACGGTGAATTTAGTGATGAAACAAATTTCGTCGGAAATTCTGTTGGTAATTCATTCTGTGGCAAATTCTTTGGCAAACTGAAATTCCGTTTATAATTTCGTGTCAAATTCCATAACTAATTTCATGTTTTTTTTGTAGTGGATGTTCCTAACCAATATACTACGATGTGAAATTTACACATTTACTTGTTAATATGCTTCCTTATTATCTAAAAAAAATAAACAGGATGTTATATTATGAAACGGAGCCGGTAGTATGTATTTGCAGCTGAACTAATTAACCACCAGGTAAATAAAGTTATGCCTTACCAGACGTAACTTTTTGCATCTATTTATTTTATATAGCGCAAAACTATGATGATGAAAGCCGGCTTAAGCAGTTAGCGATCTGGAATGCTGATGCACATGTGATACCACCCCTAAGTCCCAAAACGGCGCCAAAATGATTGACCAAACCAAACAGAGACACACAGCTAAGCTACCAACAAGAATTCAAGCTCAATGAGCAACGCTGACAGTTAGTTATTAATGTATTATACCCTCCTCATCTACCAACCCCCCGATCCACTCTTCCAACTTCTAACACAGTTCCCGACATGCTTTCAACTCAACAACAAATAATTTCTTGAGTGCCATCGTCCAGTGCAATATGTATCCTTGGCATCGTTTTTTTCAAAAAAAAAAAAAATTGAAATCCGCCTGCACTCTTCTCTGCTACATGCTGTCGGCGTTTGGAGTCTATGAACAATGCCGCATCTTTTTTTTTTTTTAAAAAAAAAACTGAACTCGCTCAGGGTGTGGATAAGTTCAAAGAAAGATTCTTTAGGTTCTACTGAACTCATTCTTCACTTGAACGAGTTCAGTATGAAATCAACCTCGTTCAAGTCAAGAACGAATTTAATTGTGACATATTTAAATATTTTTTTTTAAAGTGTAGGGTTTGGGTGTTTAATGTTACTATTTAACGTATTTGAGTAAAAAAACCTGCTTATTTATATATGGTTGAATTTTCACAATCAACTTGTGCACTACACCATCGCTTGAACCCTATATATGTACACCCATCATCGTAACCTTTTATAATCACAAAGCATTAAACACAAAAATGATGGGACTCATCAAAAGCCTCCTTGTGTTCCCTCTCCTTCTGGCTCTCACCTTCAATCTCGCCCAAGCCGCCAGATTCGTTGTCACAAACAAATGCCCCTACACAGTGTGGGCAGCCGCAGTGCCAGTCGGTGGTGGTCGCCGTCTAAACACCGGTGAGATGTGGACCATTGACGTGGCTGCAGGCACCAAAGAGGCTCGCATATGGGCTCGAACTAACTGTAACTTTGATGCATCAGGACGTGGACGCTGCCAAACAGGTGACTGCGGAGGCTTGCTTCAATGCAAAGGCTATGGAACACCCCCAAATACCCTTGCAGAATTTGCCCTTAACCAATACATGAACTTGGACTTTATCGACATTTCACTCGTCGATGGCTTTAACGTTCCCATGGACTTCAGCCCAACCTCTAATGGATGCACACGTGGTATTCGTTGCACCGCAGATATCAACGGACAGTGCCCTAACCAGTTAAAAGCTCCAGGAGGCTGTAACAACCCATGCACTGTGTTCAAGACAGATCAGTATTGTTGCAATTCTGGGAGCTGTGGGCCAACCGAATATTCTAGATTCTTCAAGAGTAGGTGTCCTGATGCTTATAGTTATCCGAAGGATGATGCTACAAGCACTTTCACTTGCCGAGGAGGAACCAACTATAGGGTTGTCTTTTGTCCTTGATACAATATGAAGTTAGTCCCATCTTGCTTTCTTATTACTGCCTTTGAAATAAGGGACTGGCTCTTTAACAACTGAGGTGATAATAAATTATAAACTATGATTAGCGTGTATAGATGGCCTCTGTCTTTGTCTTTTTAAGGAGAAATTTCTTATGTATCTGTTTTTTTTTATATGTTCACCTGAGAACAAATTCAATACAATATCCCCAAATTTATTTATCACGTGAACGAGTTTGGGGGACATATATATATTTTTTAAAATATTCCCCCAAATTTGTTCAGCTTAGATACTAAAAAAAAGTCCCCCCCTTCTCCCACCCAAAACGCCCCCCACCCCCTCTCCATATTAAAAAAAATATCCCCCCTTCTCCCACCCCAAAAAGCCTTCTCCAAACTAAAAAAAAAAATTTTATTTTTAAATCCCTCTCCAACCTAAAAAAATTATTATTTTTGTGGAGTACTTTAAAATTATACTGAATTCGTTCATCAGATGAAAGAGTTGAGTACAACTTCTCCAAACTTGTTTAAACTAATCTTTTTTATCAAAATAATTTATAGAGATTTATTTTTTTCTAAAAGAGGTTAATTTAAAATGATTTAAAAAATAATAACTTTTTTTTGTTGAAAAAAGATTTAAAAATAATAATTTTTTTTAAGATGGGAGACTCTGTGGGGGTGGCGGACGTTTTGGATGGGAGGGGTTTTTTTTTAAAATGGGGTAGGGGGGACGTTTTGGGCGGGAGGGGGGAGGGTGATTTTT
>QFDD01115792.1:0-11114 GCA_006871305.1 Vachellia collinsii
ACGCAGAAGGCTCAGGCCTGTTCAAGTTCCACCTTCTGGTAACAAAGACTTTAACCCATCTGATTTAGCTTGGGTGATTTGATAAATCCATTCGTTTGAGTTCTCATTGACATGCATGATTATGATGAATTCCATTTCACAAAGGAATCACTTCGAGATCGAAAATGCGAGTCGATGGAATATTGCCAACTTCTCCATTATTGCGTGCATCTTCAAGCTTTTCTTATTGGCCAAGAAGCAACAAAGCTAGTGCATCATCATCATCAGCACAAGCTTCTACCTCTGCTTATGCTCCTGTTTCAATTAGGGTTAACAATGGCGAAGATGACCAAGTTGAAAGTGATGAGGAGAAAAGAGGAAGTTGTTATATGGATATTTAGATTGTTGGAGTCAGTAGATTCTGTTTATGTGATGAATATTTCCTTGCAGCTGGTACTTTGATGTTCTATCTTACAAAAAAATATGTGACTTTGTTTTTTGTAAATTCTCTTTGGGCGTTGTTAATTTGATGCTTGATGAGATTATGCATATTTTGAATCTCTGATTGTTCTTGCAAAATTTTTGTTATGATTTTCATGCAAAGGCAAGAAAATTGATTTCTATATTAAAATAGTTTTAAAATTATTAAAATTCAATTTTTTAAAATGAGATAAATTATGTATTGTTATCGAATCAAATATTTATATGCTTCTATTGAAAAAAAAATCCTAATCTTACCATCAAACAGTCATTTGAATGAGTATTTTTAAGACTAGGAATGATAAGAATCCATAGGACACTTATGTCAATTCGATTCGATGTCTTACTTGACACTCAACTATCAAGAGGAGCAAATGAAAGAAGATAATTAAATCTTTTTGTTTTTTATTTTCTATATAATTTTATCATTTAAAAAAAGTTTATTTTGTATTTAGTTGATTATTAAGAAGATTTGATTTATCTTTTAGATATTCTGAATCATCTTAACAATCCTTAAGATATATTAGTAGTTTATCTTTTAAGATATTATTTTGGTTATATGAATGCCGAATTAAGGATCTCAATGATATTATTTGATATCAATACATTTGATTTAATTTAAATAGATGACATCATATCTTTTTAATATTTTGAATTATCTTAAGATTAGTAAATTTCCTATTTAAAGAGCATGTTATATTCAATAATTTCAGGTTGAATGATAAGTTTTTTTTTAGTAAGTTTTAACTAGTGATTTGTATTTAGGATAGAACAAGGTTGGGTCATGAGAAAGTGATCAACTCTTATGGAGTCTTTTATAATTAAAGATTTAAAGACAAGTTCCTCTAGGATTTTAACTGATCGGTCAGGTTACGAAAATTTTATCAACTTTTGTGAAGCCTTTTTATAGCTAAGAATCTAAAAATAAGTTCCTTTAGAATTTTAGTTGATCAATTAATAAGTTACGGGGTTGGATCCGTATCAAGGAAATAGGAGAAGCCTACAATTACAAATAGTTTTTACAAAGGAAATAGCAATGATTAGACAATTAATTGCAAAAGGTGGCTTTATGCATGAAAAATTAGTTAACTAGGCAATAACTTTGTACCTTATGGTGAGGTTATAGATTCGTTTATAACCTTAAATATATCAATTGTCATTCTGATTAAAAAAAGTTTTGGTTACTTGATTTGGTTGACTTAATCCACTTTGAAAGTAGGAACTAAGTCAAAATAGTTCACCATATGTTTTGGGCCAAAAAAAAAACATACTAATTACATAGAAAAAATTAAAATTTGCGTTTTACCCAACAAGTGCAAAATCCTATTGGCAGATTTTTGTTTTGGTTTACTATTGGGTTGTTGGCAATTATGCTTTGAGTACTCTCAAATAGAGGTTGCTCTCGTGTTTTAATTTTTATTTTTTTTGGTCCATGAACATTGCCTAATAACATGTTTGATTGTTTGATTTAAGATTGGAGATTATCATGACTATTATAATTTTGATAGCATCTAGTGTGTATTTAGAAATCTATTTGTCTTGGTAAAAAAAAGTCTTTGTCTCGGAAATTGTAAAACCCTATTTGCAACAAGTTTCCAAACATAATTGTAAAACAAAAAATGCACTAAGGAATGGAAAATCAAATTCATTTTTAAGAGCAATGAATATTTAATTTCACATTTGTTATATTATATCCTAATACACCTTATAAGCAATCAAATTTGATTTACTTATAAAAATTGTAAGGAGAATTACGATAAGATCCCATATAAAGAATTTTATAATTAGTCCCACAAAATCGTATTTTTAGTTAGTTATAACTCCATCTTAGTGCATTAACAACTCCATAGGATACATTAACAACTTCATATTAGTTAAAACACGTTATAAGCAATCAAATTTGGTATACTTATAAAAATTGTATTTAATGCATTAAGTTAGGATGCATGAACATTTTCAATATTAAATGTGATAGAAATGTGATAGTTGAAGAGAAACTTTATTCATCCTATTTGTAGAAGAAAAAGTTCACTCAAGAACCATTCAGTAGAGCTTCACCTTTTAGTAAATTTCTAATTCACCACATTCAACATCTTGTGAAGAATATTTCATTCAAGAACTATTCAGGGTAAGCCTTGCCTTTAAGAAAAACCTATAATCACCATTTTCAACATCCTATAAAAGTAGATTTTACATACAAACCATTTAGTATGCGTTGCCTTTCCAAAACAAGAACTAAATCACCATATTCAGCATCACATAAGATTTCACTAAGCAAAAGTCAATGTAACTATGTGTAAGTGTCACCTTTATTGAAGGAAAAAAAAAAAGACTTCTAATTCACCACATTGAAGGTGTTAAAACCATGGTTTGTATCTACTCCAACCTTGGTAGCTTAGTGTTACAGCCCAATCTAGAAAGTATAAGAATTCTCTAGAATGTCCTTATTCATACAAGAGTACTCTAGATTATTCTAGAGTCCTCCATAAATTTATACACTTTTATTTATATGTGTAAATATCTAGATATTTAGGAAGAATATTCTAGATGATGAACGTAGGTCGTTAGATTGAATTGATCTCTACCGTCCATTGAGAAGGTGGAGTAGTATAAACACCCCTCAAGGATTCATTTGTAATCATCAAGCAATTCTTCAAACAATGTAGAGAAGCATTCTCCTACTCCATTTCTCTTTAGTTTCTCTCTTTATTCTTGTACTTCTTACTTGTGAGCTTATATAGCTTTATTTGGGTAAAAGGCTGACTTAGTTTGAATTTGGGTGAAAAATCGAGCTAAGTGTCTCACGGTTGTTATAGGTTACAAACAACTCCGTGACATTAGGGTCTAAACCTGTTAAGACTGTGGCACAAATGCAAATAACAAATAGTCAGGGTCTTAACTGTAATATACCCATTTTATTCTTAGAGTAACAACTACAAGAATCAGAGGCAGGGAAGAGAAAATATAGGCAACTAAAAGCAATGTTGTGGCAATGGTTCTTTTACAAACTATACTATCCGAGTATTCCCTCCTCTCTCCCTCTCAAACTTTCTTCCCTTCCATTGGTGAATTTACTGAGTGACCTCTAAGGGGCTTTTTGGTATAAGCCTAGGGGATGGGAAAACATTTCCGAGTTGGATTTTAAAAAAATAGAGAAATGGGATTAAAAGATTTTAATTAATTTTTTCCTTTTTATCTTATTTCTTATCTTTGTTAAAATTTTATAACCCTAACCCTACTTCTGATAAAGTCATTTGTCTTCTTGGCTAGTCAAACATGGGCTGGTTCACAAAAATTTCCCCTCTCCTTTAAAGGGGTGGTAGTAATTTTATCGTCTGTCCTTGAGGCCGCTGGGTATTTTACTTTCCTTTAGCTTCTGTTGTGAAAACTGCATAAGTTCTTTAACTGTTCACCCGACATTCTTATGTGAATATCAGTTTGTATTTCTGTCATTTTGGAGATAATACACATTCTCACATAGTATTGTACAGTTTTCTTAGCATTTTTTCTTCATTTGTTGGTCCTTTTCTTTGCTTAAAAAATCATGCAAAAAGGTTTTAATCATGATCTAAGTAGCCATTCAGCACAATCTTCATAGGTTCAAAAGATCCTAATTCATCGCGATTGTGATACTATAGCAAAGATCATCCATGTCGATTACACAAGGTGGTACATAGTTTACTTCTTTTTGTTGCCATGCTTGTCTTTATTTGACAAGAATATACAATTGTCTTGAACTATGATGCTGAGAATATTGTGCTCTTTTACTCTAGCATACCAGTACAATGTCAGATTGATATGGAACCTTAACCTTATATATGCATTAGACAAGATATGATCACAGCATCTCTGTTGAAATAAAAAAAAAACATCTCTCGTCAACCAATGATCTGTTCTTTTTGCCATTGGTCGAGATGTTCATTCTCTCCTGTTAGGTTTTGCTGAATTATCGAACACAAGCACATCCCACGACCAACTAAACCAGATAAACACAAATTCATCACAAAAGGGAAGATTTCAGAGTAACGGTAGGCATGGGGATGATGAAGGTGGTTTAAAACAAAATAGGGAGTGAAAAATTCAAGCTTCTATTTTATGTTTACCAGTTCATGGTAACATACCATACCAATCAAACAATCATTCACCTAAAAAAGTTAGCTCAGTTGAAAAGATTCTTCAGAGGAGCATTAAAGGATTAAAATTCTGACAAGTCAAGGGCCAAAATGCTTAATGCAGTAAGGAAATATCAAAGATTTTTCCCCAAGACAAAGCTAGACAAAGTCTGAAAATAAACTCACTGAAAAAAAGTTCACCTACATTTAACATACACCTGGTGTCCCCTGGGAGAAAATCCAATAAAATTGGAACCATTAAACATGCATCAAGCACTAAGTGGAGTCAGCCACATTGATCACATGACACCATTATGCTCTATTGTAAACCATATCTCTAGATAGATTATTAATTGAAATATCTTTCTATAACCTCCTTGAGAGTGCTAAATTTAGGAAATAGTTTTTCAATTATCTAATTGGAAATGCTCACCTCAACATTGTATTGTTTCAAAGGAAAGTATTCTCCTTATTAATTAATTACATGGTGTTAAATCATTTTACAGCATGAAGTATTAATACAATATCGTAAAATAGTACATTTTTATCCCTTTATTGAAAACCGCCACCCATTGTCTTCTCTTGATAATGACTGTTTCCTAAACAATGTCTCTCTTGCGCTCCTTCCAGACATAAAATCCAGTAATCACAAACTATTTAAACAGATTACCTTCCCAGCAAAAATGCAGCAGATATAAGCATTAGATTGATGCTATATATTCATGTAACATTTGGCACATCTAAAAGTTTCAAAATACGTTTATTGAAAATGATGTATTCGTTTCACTTAGTTTCACAAACAGACGAAGATACTATAAACTGAAACTGAAAGTTACCATGACAAGCCTCTCATGTCTTCACACCTCTCCTAACTGCTTTCTGCATTTCCTCTTTCCATATCAACGCGTTGGGCACTGCTTACATTATCTCTGGAGCAACTCTGGGCAACATTATCATCTGGATGCGTTGTAGGTCTTAATTCAGAGAATTGTGCAGTTGGTGTTTCTTCATCGCCAGATGGTCTCTGCCAAAAATGATTCCATTGTCATTATTGTAATATAATCATTCATCTGTGGGATAGCAAGGTAAAACTCGCTTATTTTTTTTCCTTCAGATAAAAATTACTCAGTTTTAATTGGCAACATTTAGTCTCATCCTGAACTGTGATGTTGACATTCATAAACATAATATCTGTGAGTCTACTCTTAACTTTGATAAATGAGTTAGAGTGTATAATAATGGTGAGCATGTATATCTAATGGAATAAATTGTGAAAAACCCATTAACTCCACACACATGACACTGGAGTTACATGCCTGCAATTGTACCATGCTTAAACTATCCGGGAATTCATGATGAAATCACTGCATGTGTCTGAAATGTAACAGACCTGTATATAGATCTATCCAAAATGATCAATAATTACCCACTTCTACCTGTAAATTAGATGTCTCAGTTGAAGATTTAGCAGAAGCTAGAAGCGACAAGCGGCAGAGGGGGCAGGTGCTGTGGTTGGTGAGCCAAAGATCAATGCAGCTCATGTGAAATGTATGGCCGCAGGCAGGTATCTGTTGAAGCTTGTCTTCTGGCTGGTAGTCCAAAAGGCAAACTGAGCATCTGCAACAAAATAACTCATCAATGAGGAAAGATAATACAGGTCTTGGTTGTTATTCCCCTGAACTTGAGAAGAACATGAGCTTCCCTATATTACCAAGTTAAAAGGAAACAGAAATCAACACGTTAAAACACTAAACAAATGAAGTGTTAAAATTCAGAGGATCCAGAAGCTACTCTGAATAAGCTTTGTAGAAAATTGTTTCTGAGCCATTTTTGCTCATTTAAAATTAAGGAGTTACAGACAGATCCCAAAGAAGGAAAATAACTATTTCCTCAGTTCCATTTACTTGTCAAACTTTCGTATTACAAGTGATTCAGACTTGTGAGTACTAATTTTCTCATTTGGGACCTATATGCAATTCTCCCTTAAAATTATCATAGCTAAGTGTAAGAAAAATAAAAGTCAGCAGTATCACATGCTCCGATTGGGTCTAAAAACGCAAGGGTACTTGCTTTTATTAGCTTAATCATATCAGATAAATATCAGTATAGGGTATACCATATGCCTGATTTGAGTTACCCCTTCCGGAAAAAAAATTTCCCCTTTAGGCAATGCCAAACTGGTACAGGTCAGAAACAGGTGAAAACCTTTCTAACCTGCATCAAAGCATTCCAAAATCCAAAAAAAAAACAAAAGAAAAGAAAAGTAATTGCTCTTAAATTCATTCAAACTGAAATGAAATATGACAATGTCAAAAAATACCCTTAAAATGTATTGAAATATAATAATAAAATGACCTTACAAAAAGGCTTTAATCCAGAGAAAATATATAGAAAATTTGAACATATTTAATTCTGAATAAATAAAAATCCTCAATATTATTGTCAGCTTATAAATACTTATATCTGCAATTTTCGGGTTTAATTATTCACAGCCTGATGTGCCTCTGCCCTACGTTTTTCAAAAATTGCCATATCCCTTAATCATGTGGTTTCATATTCAAAAAGCACACCCAAATCTGCACATCATAGCTGCAATCACTTCTCATGCGCTGAATACTGATGGTGTATCATAATTCCTCCTAGTGTTTTTTGCAGTATACAACGTCAATTCTTTAAAGTAGTCCTTTCCATTAAAGATGTCGGTTTTGACCTGCATTTTCTGCAGTAAAATATATAATTTATGCTTTTCAAACATTATTTAAATCCATGTGAAAAGAGTCATTCAAATCATATCTCTCGGCTATGACTTAAATAGAACATATATCATGCTAGAACTCCATGCTCAAGAGATTTTACTATTCAACACCTTTAGATGCTTACTCATGGTGGCATCTATAATTGCACCCAACTTTATAACTTAAATTTTCCATTGTTTACCCCGTTGCAAGATTGAAAAATGTATCATACAATAGAAGTAATTATACATTAACCAAAAATCCATTGAAGTTTATGACAAAACAGGACTCCCCCTGACTAATAAACACATGAACTTCACTTAAGCTTAGTTCATAACGATATCTAGTTAGTTCCAGCTGACAAACAAGCCAGATTGAAAATAACATATTTCAACATATTGCAAATATTCCTGTCCCTCCAACTTGAACCAAGCTAACGGTTAGCTCCCTTTCCCTCAAATCATACTTCCCATGAATTCCCAACATATAGTCAAGGTTATTCCCTGTCTCTAATTAAGCCGAAGAACCCTCCCAAAAGAGAAAATCTTATATAGACGTAAATTTCTAATAGGTTAGAACAAGGTAAAATAACCAAGTAATTGGTCAGTTTTTGGTGGATCTCACTTCTAAATGTCCATTTGGCGAATTTTCATAGGCTGTAGTCCATCAAAAATTAGTAGACCAAGTCTGTATAAGAATTTCCGTTTCCAAAAACTGCTTAATTTGATAAACAGAAAGGAATGCAAAATAAGAACCAATACATGAATACAGCGACAGGGAAAAATTTAATAAAAATAAAGATCACAAAAATTTAAAGAAGCCATTAGACTCACTGTGTATCTTTAACTGAGAAACTTTCATTGTATACGATAATCGGCAGCATCTCTCTCAGTTCTTTCTTCAAACCCGAGTCGGGCTGCTAAATCAATCACGAAAAAGGATGTTAACAGGTAAATATAAAGCATGCATGTGCAAACCAGTTCTCATTTTCCGTACTCAAAAGTTCACCTAAACAATTAAAACTAGAAATAGCCGACGATATGATCTTACCCTGGAGTAACCACCATTATCCTCCGCAACCGCAAACGCTCTCATCCTAAGAGACGACCAATCAACCCTACGAGGTCGAAGGTAGAACACGTAGAACAGAAAGAGCAGAATGAAAGTGAAGAAGATGGGTACAGAGAATATGAAGGCTCGGTAAAGCTTGAGCTCAGCTGAAGCTGAATCCAAATGATCCGATCTTGAGTAGCAAGCCGAAGAAGGGTCTGAACTGTCTTGAGACATTACCAACCAACTTGCCAGAACCCAGAAATCCCATAGATGTAAAGTGACTCCCAAATTAACGAACAGACACTCTAAAACTCAATTATTTTGAACCAAAATCTAGCTGAGCAATCATGTTGAGTTGAAATTACCAGAACCTTCCAAAGGTGGGGAATTTCGGAATCAACTAAAAATGATATCTTAATCAGAGAAAAAATGAAAGAAATGCAGAGAAAGATAATTGAAGAGAGACTGGGAGGTTGGATTTGACCTGCGGGAGAAAAGGATCTAGCTTGGGATGCAGATTGATAGCGGCTGTACTTGAAGAAAAGTACAGCTGGATTTATACAAAACGAAAAACCAGAAAGGGAAAAAGGAGAAAAATATTCATGAGATGGAATGGAAAATGGATTGAAGGATTAAGCGAAACGAATAGAAAATAACGATGGAAAGGAACTAATAAGCACATGGCCAAGAGCAGTCAGTAGGAAGAAGACAAAGAAGATGATGTATTTTTTTCTTTTTCTAAAAATTAAAAAAAAAATTGAGGAAACTGAATGAGATCTCTCATCACAATTATGACCGCTTCTATAATAAAATCTAGATTGAGGAAACTCAGAATCTTGAGGATAAGCTTTTGTCTTTCACAAAATTCTCTTAAAAATAAGTGGTTAATCAATTTTGGATAGAAAACATAATCAGTGATTTTAACCCTATTTAACCTGAAACCAAACAATTAATTAATACACATGAATTTTGTACCTTACCTTAAAAAAAATAGCCAAGGACCAACATAATTTAAAAAATGGTTGATATATAGATATTGAACCCTTCAAAAATATCTTTTAGCCTAACCATTATATATATATATATATGTATGTATGTATATGAATGATATATGCCAGCTTTGCATAAAACCATTATTTCAATTGAAGTCGTCTTATTCAATGATATGAATAATTAGTGAGTGGTAGCTTTCATTATATTATAAACACTATTTTTTTCCACCAAGGACTCGTATAGACAAAATGATACTATATAAGATAAGTTTCGATTGATTTTTTTATAAAAAAATTAAAGAAGTTAATTAACTGAATACGAACTAATTTACCTTATTTATAAACTGATATATAATTTATTTATACAGATAAGCATTTCAAAATATATGTCATAATTAAGTTATTTATTTAGTCTTTTTATTCTTTCCACAGAAAAATTAATTGACTTTTACCCCATGCTTGGGTGGAGAGAAAATGAAGGAGGGAATGAAACTTAGAGAGAAAATAGGGAAAGAAATGAGTTTTCCATTATTTGGATGTGAAAGAAAGAGTAAGAGGAAGAAAAAGTTGAAGAGAAAATAGTGTGTGGGTGCCATCACATTTTTTCTTCAACTTTTCTTTTTATACATGGAGAGAAAATGAAGATAAAATTATTTTTACTTATCTACCTATATGTTTTTTATTACTTTTTTATTTTAAACATGTAAATTTAACATATAACTTTTTTATAATTCTCACTATGACCTTTTTTTAAAGGATAAGTTTTAAAATATATTCTAATATCTAATTTATTTTTTAATTGCTTATTAAAATCTTGCAACCTTAAAAATATGATATATTTTTATCTCAATTTTTGTTCTAAAATATAATAACATGAAAACATGTCTTTAATAAATCCTTTTAATTTTAAATTATTTAATTATATTAATTTTAATATAATTTTTTTATTATCATATTTAATTTTTCCCTTCTCCTATTTTTTTTCTTCTTAACTTTTCTTCTCATAGAAGCATTACCGTGAAGGGGTGAAGTATATATTTCTTTCTCTTTCGTACACGAAATATGTTGTCACCAATTGCGGGTGGTTTGGTGGAATATGGAAGCATCTCTCCGACATTATTTGATATTGCCAGCAACAACTTGTTATATATATATATATATATTAATTCATGGATATCAAATGAAGCTAACCAGGGATTTTTTATTACTAAGTAATAATTCATTATTTTGTGTGATCTCTTCTTCGGATGCGTTTGTGTAGGTGTAAACTAAATGAAGCCGTATCAATCAAAATTAAAATCTGGTACGACTTCTTCCATTCATAAAACTACTTTTTTAATGTAATTTATGATCGATAAAATAAATATACAAGATAGAGTATTTTTATTTTGATTTACATAATTATACTTTATTATCATCTAAAATGGGTTTTTTTGTGTGAGTTGGAGCTGCAATTGTTGTTTCAATTGCGAGATATATTTTTGGTTAATCTGACTTTTAGGGTAAAATCTACTTATAAGCATAAGGTAAATGGAAAGTGTTTTTCACCTTCTTGAGTCAACGTGTAAAAATACTCCAAAAAAAAAAATTTCTAAATGAGTATTCAACACCATATATTTTTAAAATATACAAAAATATTCATGAATATTCAAATCAAGAGTAAAAATAACAAGACTATTACATGTTACCTAACACCATTAGTTTTTGTGGTGAATCCACACTATTTTTACATACATATGTAATTGTATTAGTTTATATTTAAT
>QFDD01115794.1:0-12808 GCA_006871305.1 Vachellia collinsii
TAATTTTTTTAAATATATGCAAATTATCTAACTCTCTTATATTTTGGAACGTGTGAGTCTTGCATAATAACAAGTTTCAATCTTGTCTTTTTTAATATCTTAGTCATCCTTTTCATGAAGTGCAGTCGTCTCATCCAATATAAAGTCTGCAAAGCTATCACAACTAAATTTATAATTCCTTTAAACATAAAAAAAATTCCGTTGTAATTCTGAACCATTAGCTCCCAGATTGAGTTACATAAAAGGAATCGACATATATAGTATGGGAAATCAAATTCTTACTTGTTTTGTGAATCGTGGCACGACCCATGACTGCAAATTGAGGTTTTTGAAAGTGTTCCTTTCCGAAACAAATGTCCGACCAAAGATCCAAGCCATTGTTACAAAACAAATGGTGAAAGGCCACATTAAACGAACATACCATTTTGGCACAGTTTGAGGGTTGGAGGCCAAAGAAGCAAATCCTGATGGAAGATAATAAATAGAGTCTGGAGTTGTTAGGTGGGTTAAGTGAACCACATCGACTGTGTCATTTGGTGTCTTTAAGGATGTTTCATAAGTTGCATCTAATGACTCGTCCACAGTGCCATAAATGTGGTCATATATTGGCAGGAAAAGAGAGTAGTTTGTCCTGAATTTGGTGTGATGCAGTGAGTGAAACCTGTGGTCCACAAATTCACATATATATCTTTATGAGTTTGTAATATTCTACTATTTGGAAGAACAAAAAGTTTATATGTAATGACTATTCTCAAAATTTGGATTTAGAGTAAGGAAAAATTACCCATAAATAAGAAAATTCAAATATTAAATACAGAGAAGTTACAAACTTTCATATCTAATTCATATTTAGTTACGTTATTTACAAGTCAAACCATCAAACTCATAAAAATTGAACTTCTTAGACTTCACCTGTATTTAATTTTCTTACCTGAAATTTATCTATTAATTTTTCTTTAAAATTATGTTTACTATCCCTCATGTAAAAGCATTGAACTGCAGTTCCCACTTGTAGTAATTGTGCAAACGATAATGAATTGTAATTGTAATATTCGCAAAAGAGTACAATTACAGTTAATTACAACTAATAAACCCTGAAGTTTTGGATCATGTAATTTCAGATTGTTAGCTTTGGTCCTTAAATAATTTTATAAAGTTTTGGTCTGAATTTAGCAGTTGGTTTCTACATTTAAACATAGATCAAATCCTTCTAAAAACTGTAGGGATTAAAACCAACAATTTGAAACTACATGAAACAAAATCAAAATTCGATCAAACTGTAAAGATCAATAATAATATTAACCCTAACTAACAAACAAATTAATCTAGTTGAAATGGATTCACCTCATCAAACTTATATATCTTAAATATATATATATATATTTAATTATTAGTAGTGGGACTTAACATACTCTAACAATGAAAGTAATGAAGCATGAAAGTAATGGAGGAGAGAGACTTACGTTGGAGTGTAGGTGAGATACTTCAAGAAGGGAAAGAGAGAGAAGAGTCTCTTGGGAAAGAACTCAAAGTTGCAGTGACCCACGTTGTTCAGGAAATCGATATAAAACAAGTAACCGTAGACAGAAGCAACTGAGGCAGTTTTTGTGAACAATGTTGCAAATTGTGGTATAGCGAATAGAGCAACATATGCCAAGACCTCAGCAAATGGAAGAGCAACCGCTGGGGTAAAAAAATAAATAATAACAGTAATGATATCAGTATAAAAAAATTAATAAATACGAAAAATGGAAAATTAATTACACTTACATTGCAGAAAAACATATCTACAACGACATTTATACACTGATTGTTATGGGGATAATGTAGACTGATAATGTTTTCGTAAATAAGATTGATTTTCTACACTTGTTCAGTAAACACTTTCTAATTGATTAAAGGGTCAAAGTGTAAATTTATTTTGAAATTTTTCTCTCATGATCAATGTTACCCTTAAAGTTTTCAAATAGATTACTGTTACCCCATTCTGTTAACATTTTGACGGACAACATACTTCTAAAACAAATTTGCACTTCAACCTTGATTAAATTGACAACCACTGTAGATGGTAATTTTAATTGCTTAACTTGTTTATAAATTTATAACCTTCTATACCAAAGGCACATGGCAATCGGTATAGAAAGTGAAGAGAATTCTCTTTTGTTTGGTTAATCTTTTCCACACTGGATATAAACACAACGGGTGTAGAAAAGATTTCTTCTACGCCGCTCAACAAGTGGCATAAAAAGTCCAATACTTTTTACATCAGTCCAAAAATCGGCATAGAGAGCCTTTCTTTTAATCTGTATATAAAACCCTTTTTGGCACTAGATTGCAAATTATTATAGCAAGAGTATTATATGTTTCTGTGTGTGTGCATATATATACCAGTCATAGGCTGAGTGACAATGGAAGAGTGATGGTGAGAATGGTAGCGAGAATAGAGGAAGTGATGGTGAAGAGCTCTGTGAAGCCAATAGTAAAGGAACTCCACAGGACCAGCATGCAATAGAGCTATGAGAACCACACCATCTGTTCTCCATGACGGTAGGTTATGAGAAACCTCTGGAAGCATTATGTAAGCTATGTACATTATGTGTCCAGTCAGCAAGATGTAGTCATCCCTGCAACACACAAAAGTTGTTTTTAGTCACTTTCTCTCTTTGGATACATGAATGGAGATTATCTACATAAAAATTTGTGTAAGGAAAAAAAATCATTTTGATGGAAGACTTCCCCCTTACTGAATCAGTATACAGTGTATATTCCTTCTTATCTTATATATAAAATATAGTTAATTGAATTACGTGGATGAAAAAGTTGGTTAAAGACAGTAAATAAGTAAAAAAGAAAGTTTTTTTTTTTCTATAACTGCCTTCATTTATGAGGGAGAGAATGTAAATAAGAAAGAAAATTGAAAAAAAAAATAATGTGTGTATAGGATAATTATTGCAGTGAATAACATACAAATAACAGGGACAGAAATTAGAGAAAAAAAATTGTCAAAATTTAAAACATTCCTTAAGTATATATATGTTATAAATATGACCTATCCAAAAATTATATCTTATATATAGGACTTGACACTAGACATACTACAATGCTAGATCAGTTAATTTGTCAAGAGAGAGTAAAACTATAAGGACAAGCATGTGTGTGTGTGTGTGTGTGTTTGTATCTATATATATATATGGTGAAGATAATTAATGCTTCCACTTTCTAAAACAAAATAAAATGCATAAGAATATACTTACACACACACATGTCTAGCTGTGGTAACATTAATTAATTATTGATGATATACGAACCAGTTGCTTTCCCTGTCAACCTGTGAGAATTCAAGGCCTCTATGGACGATCCTGTTTTTGCCTTGAGCTGTTCGATGGTGAGACACAGAAATCCAGATCTGGTTGTGCACTAACCTCGCCATTAAAATTGGGAGTATGAGGCAATAGGTTAAGTCCCTCTCTTCCAATTTTGTCACTGAGTAAATAGTATGAACCACCCATGGGGCCACCAGCACGTACTTTCATTATGAAATATACAACACAACAATAAGTCACATTTGTCAACAAAGAAGAGAAAGTTAAGTTATATATGTAAGGTTTTATCTTTCATTTATCAATGTGGAGATTATATACTAGGGTTGAGTGTGTGTATATATATTACTACCTTCTGTCTTAATTATAAGAGTTAATTAGTATATGGTTTGCATTTGGTTGTAAATATAATACATCAATCCATTTTATTTCTTTAATTTGTAATTTGTCCCTTAAACTTTTTTTTAATGATGGCACATATTAAAGAGGGTTTTTCATCAAGGAATTGAATTAGTATCTGTATGCCAAAAACATGAATTGACCTAAACCAGTTTAAGGCCCAGTCCACAAACCCACAGGAAGACATGATTTAATTGAAGGTGCAACAATCAGTTAGTGGGGGGGACACGTGGAGGCTTCTCAGACAGATTTGTCTTTAGCATCCCACAGATTTTGGGGTAGATAGTTAGATCCACAGATCCATCGTCCACTACCCCTGAATTTCAGGAGACTATTAGACAAACTGGAATGTGACAAGAGGGCCTAGACCACTTATTCATTCCTACTATATCTCACATTATAGACATTTTTATATATCCTACTGTTCATTATCTCTCTTTCACGCTCTGTTACTCTCATATTCCAATCTCTTCAAGCTATTAATTTATTTTATCAATACAATCCCCATCTTCTATCTTGCGTGACATTCATTAGCCTTTAAATCCTTTTTTCGCTATCGATGACCCAAAGTCTCTTTTAAATTAATCTTTTACTAAAATTTGCACAAACAGTATCCGATGCAAACAATTAGAAAGTATACTTTAGATAAACTAACATAATATGTAATTAATTATCTAACTCATATTAAGGACTAAACGGAATATTGAATATATTAAAGTTGGAAGGTTATTAAATTTTGAGATAAAATTAATAAGATTTAAAGTTTGTATTAGTTTCAGTAAAATATATTGGAAATGACTTTAAAAAAAATATATATATATATATATAACACCTTGGAAAAACTATTCATTAATGTTTTTAAAAGAAATTAATTATCTTTAATGACACAAAATTAAAGAGATGACAGATATTGAAGGGCATATTATTCTAAGACTTCGTACAAAACATTATATCCCTGAAACGTTTGCAAAAGAAATTGCTTTCTAAAGAACATTCACTAACATAAAAAAGCATTAATTAACCAGCAGTTAATGTTTTCCTCACTTCGCAGGAGGTATGTCATCAAGTTATCTAATTATACAAGGCAATACGCCCTATTTTATCTACTTCCTTTAATTTATTCATGATATAAATCACTTCAAACTAATTCATATTGGAATCAAAAAAAGGTAGTTAACTAACTAAATATATTTTAAATTGAAGAGAATTTTCAACTTTACCTGTATTAAATGAAGTTCTGAGATAAAACAATATACTAAGTCATATGTAAACATTAATTTCATGAGCAAAAGGTGAAGAAACATTAATAATTACTTTTGAAGTAACTTATATTATGAAACAGTATTCTTTCATAACTGATTTATATTATGAACTGAAGAGAGTATATAATTTTACTGTCAAATGATGATATGGAAAAAAAAATATAACACATGACAAAGTCATGTGATCGTAAAACTTAACATATAATGATCATACGAAACTTGAATTAAATTTTATCCTATATATATAGTTCATGTAATTGAAAGAAATGAATTACTTCTCTTTAATTTTTGAACGCAAATGTTAGCTAAGTGATCGATTAATATATCATGAAAATTATAATTAAAAAGAACAAGAAAGAAAGCCATAGGTTGAGGCAAAAAAATTGAAGAGGCTTATGAGAGAAATAAAGTAGAAAAAAACCTTAAAGCTACCAAGAGGCTTCCAAGGCCAATCAGTAAGAATGCCTGGTTGCAAAGCCATATCTTTCAATATATATTTTTATAAATCTGATCTTACAGCATAATATGGCCTCCTAACATACATATATATATATATATACGCACAAACACAGCCAACTGCCAACCATATCATTCAATACCGTGCATTTAATAGCTATACGGCGCTAGTATTGAATTGTTGTACTTATAATTTTATTCTTTTTTTTAAGTTATATATACACCGCTCATGTTCTTATTCTAAGTCACTTATAATTTATTCTCACAATTAAAGAATGATGGTAAAATCATTAAATATATCTTAAATTGATAAACCTTTCTCAATTTGCCTTTTTCAAAAAATTTCTCTACTTATATTTGAAGATCATTCATTCCCCTCTCTCTTCTGTCTCTTTCCAACAAAGATTAGATAGAGGTGAAATTAGAAAACGGTCGTTAATAACCCTCTAAATAACTCATTTTTGGGATCAAACATTTATCCAAATACCGGATTTGGACCAGTCTCAAAAAGACTAATTGAGCAAATAGATAACTGGTCTAGAAAAGTATTTTCTACACCAGCTCTTGAAGAATCGATCTAGAAAGCAACACAAAGAAAATTAAAAATTCAGAATAATTTATATATGAGAATTTTGAAGAAACTAAAATTTGAAGAACACACAACTCAATAAATCTCATAAAATTATAGAAAACAATCCAAAAATAAGAAATAGAAGATTAGAAAAAAAATCTAACAATGAGAATATATTTGATGAACTTTAAGAGTTGAAAATTAATCACAAAAGAGACAAAAAGAGAAAGGAAATTTGTGCAGTCTTAGAACTAAATCTGACCTGTGGTGAAAAAGATCACGAATTTAGGTGAAGACGAGCATAAATCTAGGCAACAACGTGATGATCACGGAGAAGTCATTGTGCCTGTTTAGATTAGGGTAGAAGCTCTTTTTCCAATATAATTTACAATCTATAAGATAAATATGTGAGAGAAGTTTTATCTTAACTTATGTAAAAGTAATTTTTCAATGCTAATGCAAAAGACGCCATTATTACTACAAAGAAGGGCGACGGCATATGAAGTATGTCAAATCTATATGTTTTAAAAAAAAAAATTTAGGCTGGCTGTATAAACACCTAGCATAGAAAGTATATGTTAGACCTATTTTAGTGTTGTACATGGAACTCATCTAAAAGCTCCTATTTTATTTCTCAAAAATATTTTTAATAGCCCATTTGATTATAAATATAAAACTTTATTTATTGCACAATTAATATATTTAGGAGTAAAAGGAGTACTATTTATTTTAAAAGGTATATTTTAGATTTGTTTTCCGTGGAATCAATCTAAAATGCCTACTAATCTTATCCTCCATAATTGGTTTAAAAAGGGAGGTACACACTTTTTTTTTTGAGCAATCAAATTAGCTTTTTTGTGATAACTCATTCACATTTAGTAAGTGTTTAGATTAATTTATTTTAAGTGATTTTAAGTGTTTAGATTAGTTCTGTAACCATGTCTTGTTAACAATCACTTTTTCTACAAAAAAAAAACATGATTTTTGTTATTAGCTACCCAAACATTCTCTTTTCTATGAAATCTATTTTTAATAAGAAAACCATGGTTTTTTTAAAAAAATATCTCTTCCAACTTTTTTTATAAATTACTTTTCAAAATATATTCTCTAAAAGCACTTTGATCACTTTTCTCTTAGAAGATATTCTCTAAAAGCTAATCCAAATACATCTTATTAGTTATTGAAACCTTGAATACAAACCAAAACGTTATTCTAGTTAATACATATTAATTTTATTATGAACAACAAAATTACGTGATTTATAATTGAATTGGGGGATCTCTATAAATCAAATCAAGATTAATCACTCAAATTATTTTCTACGCATTTGAAAATTACTAATTCCATCCACATTTTATTTTAGTTAATAAATATTAATTTTATTCAAGACGTTAATATGTCCGTGCAACGCACAGGGTTGTTGCTAGTTACATTACATTATTCAAACTTAAAAATGAAAAATAACTAAAATATTGCTTTAGTGAATCCAATAGTTTTTCTAGTATTAACTGATCAAGAAAAAATTACAGCATAAAGGAGTTCCTAGATATTTATACCCATCGTTCCCATATTCTCTTTATGGGACGGACAAAAGCAATTGTTATGTTATTCATAAATGTGAAAGTTAGTCCTTAGTAGAAATAGTAGCGTCTCATCGGGCTCTCAGCTAATTCTTTCTGTGAAGTTTGGTGTGCTGTCATCTTCATTATTTATTGGGAATTACGTATTTAGTTGGCTGCTAGAGGATTAATGAAGCATGTTTTAGAGGATTTATGAAGCCTGGTAGGCCAAACTCGCGATTGATTTTGTACCAGGTTGACATCGTTGAACCATTCTATATATGGGCTGCCGTGTTCAGTTCAAAAGCTCTTATGAAAACCAGACATCAAGTTAATGACTAACTCAGAGCCGTATAATCTTTGTATACCGTTAATTGCACTTATAAGAAGGTTTTTCTTATGGGGATGATTAATTTTCAATGCAAATTATTAAAAGGATCTTTTAGGAAATCAAAACATATTTCATACAAATTAAATAACACTTAACTAATTTTTTTTAAATATCTACAAATTATTTAACTCTTATATTTTGGACGTAGGACTTGCATAATAACAAGTTGCAATCTTATCTTGTTTCAGATCTCAGTCATCCTTTTCATGAAGTGCAGTCATCTCGTCCTATATAAAGTCTGCAACCCACAGCCATCGCAACTAAACTTATAATTCCTTTGGAAATAAAAAATACTTTCTACATTGATTTTCTACACTTGTTCAGCAAACACTTTCTACGGTGAAGGTGTAAATTTGTTTCGAAATTTCTCTCTCATGATCAACGTTACCCCTAAGGTTTTCAAATATAGACTACCATTACCCCATTTCGTCAACATTTTGATGGTAAAGACAATATTGCTCATGGGGGAAAACTTCTAAAACAAATTTGTACTTCAATCTTGATTAAATTGACAACCACTTGTTTATAAATTTATAACCTTCTACACCAAAGGCATATGACAATCGTCATATAAAGTGAAGTCTTTTCGTTTGGTTAATCTTTTCTACACCGGATATAACACAACGGGTTTAGAAAAGTTTTCCTCTACACCGGTTTCAACAACTGGCATAAAAAGTCCAGTACTTTTTACATCAGTCCAAAAATCGGAAAAGAAAGCCTTTTTTTTTTAAATCTGTATAAAACCCTTTTTAGCTCTAGATTGCAAATTATTTATAGCAAGAGTATTATACACACACACACACACACACACAAACTTATATACCAGTAATAGGCTGAATTACAATGGAAGGGTGATGGTGAGAATGGTAGAGAGAATAGAGGAAGTGATGGTGAAGAGCTCTGTGAAACCAATAATGAAGGAACTCCACAGGACCAGCATGCAAGGAAGAGTGATTTATGAAGCATGTTTTAAATGTACAGTGGCTGATGCAATGGCTATGGTTGAAGCTGTCAAAGATTTTGCTTTTTTCTTTGGCTGATTGTCAATGATATACTATTAGGAGTACTTCTTTCTTTATGCGATGGACCAAAGTAATTGTTAACCTGGCGGGTTGGCGTGAGTGGTAAGTACTCTCGTCCCTTAAGCAAGTGGGCAGGGGTTCGATCTCTCCCCTTGTGTATGGAGCAAACTCATAGGTCAGCTGTCAACCCCTTAAATGGACTTCAGTACAGCGAGGGATTAGTCTCACCTGACACGCGGGTGGAAATACCCTGTGCAACCAAAAAAAAAAAAAAGTAATTGTTAGGTGGCTCATAAATGCGAAAGTTAGTCCTTAGTATAAATAGTAGCATCTCATCAGGCTCTCAGTTAATTCTTTCTGTGAAGTTTGGTGTGCTGTCATCTTCATTATTTGTTGGGCATTACATATTTAGTTGGCTGCTAGCGGGTTTATGAAACATGTTTTAAATGTACAGTGGCTGAAGCAATGGCTGTGGTGCCAAAGATTTTTTTTTTCTCCTTGGCCTATTGTCAATGGTATACTACTACAAGTACTTATTTCTTTAATTATGGGATGGACAAAAGCGATTGTTACGTGGTTCATAAATGTCAAAGTTAGTCCTTAGTAGAAACAGTAGCGTCTTTTGAGGCTCTCAGTTAATTCTTTCTGTGATAGTTGGTGTGCTGTCATCTTCATTATTTATTGAGCATTACATATTTAGTTGACTGCAAGAGGATTTATGAAGCATGTTTTAATTGTACAGTGGCTGAAGTGTAACATCCCAAAATTTGATTTATTTGATATAAACTGTAAATCATGCTTTGGGAAGCCAATTGCAAAATTTTGGATAAGTATGAATGAAGTTTTGGGTCCAAAGTTGTTTTAGGGAATAATTTTATTTTTAAAGAAATTTGAGAAAAATAGGTATAGTGTCCAAAACTTTATTTGAAGAATTATTATATATATGGAGGGTCAAATTCAAGAAAGAGTTACTTATTGGAGTATCTTATAGTATTTTGTGCTTATTGGAAAAGGAAAGGAAAAGACAAAAAGAGAAGAAAAGTAAAAAAAAAAATGAAGAAGAAGAAGAACTATCGGCAAAAAGGTGAAAAGGAAAAAAAAAGAGGAAAAATGAATAGTGAAAATAAATAAAATAATGTAATAAAATATTATATTATATTATAATAATTAAATAAGGGGGAGAAGGAGACACGGGAAGGATAAATTAAACAAAAAATCTAGGAGACAAGATGACGGTAAGGTGAAGAAAAAGAAGGAAAAGTGGAAGAAAAAGGGGGAAAAAGGAGGAAGGAAGGAAGGGAACTGAGGCACAGCATGGGCTATATATGTGCCCATGCCATTCTCTCCTTCTCTGCATTCTCTGCATAGTGGTGAAGGAGGAGGGAATGAGGAGAGCATTCCTGACTCTAATTTTTTTTGGGATAATTTAGGTAATTAAAATCCTTTTTTTCAACAGACTTCCTTCATAAAAGTTATTCTATATATTTTTATCTCCCTAATGGTAGTAATTTTAGTCTGATTAGAGGAAATTTTTAAAGTTAGTATTTTGAGAAGTTTTGATTTTTGATAATATAATACCACAGTAATGTAGAGGAATTTTAATAGATAATTTCAAACAGTTTGGAAGTTGGTTACCACAAATGTTGGTTTATTCCTGTGAGTTATATAGGTACATGCATGTGTATCTGAGTATATAAATGTGTATTTTGAAAATTTAGAATTGAGCATATACGCATGCAAAAATCATTGGAAGCTGCTATTTATAGAAAAATGAAGATGCTAAGTAGTTGTTCTTTGCAAGGTTATAAAATGTCTACGGGACATTAAAGATAATTTTTGTGCATGTGAGTATGTACAAATATGTCAACTGGTGCATGTGGTAGTATTAAAGAATTTGAGCGAACTTTTGACAAGTCAAATAGTCTTAGTTGACTATGAAATTTGGTATACTCATGAGTTCTAAAATGAGTACTAAGATACATTATTTGGATAAGTTATAAGTTACGAACCAATAAAATTTGGTTCTAAAATATGGAAAATATGAAAAGTTGCTTAACAAGCTGCAACTTTTGAGCATTTATTTAGGAATATTTATGAACTATATTTAGTGAATAGTAATGTTCATTGAAAGAATATATAGAGAGTTTCACATAGAAGCTTAAATTATTATATTTGGAATTTTATAGAATAAGTTATGATTTTTCAAAATTATTAAAAAAAACAATTCAAAGGCCAAGAAAAGAAAAAATCAAATAATGTAAAGGGGTATAAATGAGATTAGGAGAGAACGAGGAGCTAAATAAAGCTGGATAAGCGTATAATTAACGTAATATTATACGTATATGTCTTAGGATTTAACATTTGCTTGAGCACCCCGAGGAGGACCGGAAAAGGGGATACTAAGGAAGGTAAAAGTAAACAAAGGAATACAGGTAGAAACCATTTTTATCTTATTATTATGTATTTAATTCTACATAATTGTATGTGCCATGTGATGTGCCGTAAATTATTGCCGTATGATGTTGAGGTTAATCCTCGTGCCGTAAATTATTTCCGTATGATGTTGAGGTGAATTCTCGTGCCGTAAATTATTGCCGTATGATGTTGAGGTGAATCCCCATGCCGTATGATGTTGAGGTGAATCCTCGTGCCATAAATTATTGCGGTATGATATTGAGGTGGGACCTCATGATATGCATTATTGCCGTATATGCCGTATGAACATGTGGTTTATTTTTACATGATTGTGAATTTTATATATAACTACATGATAAATTGTGGTTTTTATGGGGATTTTCGAATCTTACCCCTCCTTTCCAACAAAAATACAGCAGAGGCGGATAGCTCAAAATGCAAGGAATTGGTGACAAGAGAAGCATAGAATGGAGATTGAAGAACCCCTTTTACATATATTTTGATTTAATCAAAAGTTTAATGTTTTATTTTGATATAATTTTGGATGACTTAGATGGGTATGCATATATGATTGTATAAATTATGTATACATTAATCCGAGACAGAAGGTAGACATGAGGAGAACATGTTACGAGAGAAAAACTGTTTTTAAGCTGCTAATAAAGAATAATGAATCCATGATCAAACCTGCTACGTTAGATTTAATTGGGAAAAAAAATTAACTTTATATAAAGGTTATTTTAAAATTTCAAAATTTTTTAGAAAATGCCAATATGAAAAAAGTAGGTAAAAGATTGTTTTACAAAAGCAGAATTAACACACTTAGATAGCTGCGCCTAATAATTAAGAAGTCTAGATTGGGTTGAATTATATAAAAGGGGTGTGACATGAAGCAATGGCTATCTATCGTTGAAGCTGGCAAAGATTTTTTTTTTCTTTGGCCAATTGTCAAAAATATACTATTAGAGGTACCTCTTTCTGTCAGTTCTAAATATTATCGTGTTTGTAATTATAAATGAAGTCTTATATTTTGGAGCAGATGGAGTATTATCCATATGACAAAGGTTGAGTATATTTTTTTGACTTAATACTCTTCTGTTCCTATTTATAGGTAAAAAGAAAAGGTTTTATTTGATTATATTTATTAATCACCTCATTAAATTTTTCATGTGAATCTACAATTTTACTCTTCATTTTTTATGTGTTGAATTTGCTCTATTGTTTTACAATAGATACTAAATATGAATAAAGGTAATAAATTATTGAATTTTAAGGTAAAAATAATGAAGTTTAAAGTTAGTTTCCCTTACTCTGTATAAAATATATTCGAAGTGATTTATAAATAAGATCAGAGGATTATAATTCACATCATTAAGTTCATTACATGAATATAAAATTATAACCCCTAATTTA
>QFDD01115796.1:0-11950 GCA_006871305.1 Vachellia collinsii
ATATTTAATGGAAGGAGTTACATTTTCAAAGTGCGACGAATTAAAATTTGAATTTTCACATGTAAAAAAAATGCCCCGCATTTCTTATTTTCTATTTTATTTTTGAGAAAATCTCTATTAAATCCAGTTGAAATACACAAATTTTTATTCATACCTACATTTTTATCAAATATCTAATAAGGCATATAGACCTTTGTAGGAATTTTTGAATGTTGTTAAAAGACCATAATACACATTTGTCATAAAAAACAAAACTTGAAAATATGTGTATGGCAATTTTTTATAATTACAAATTTTTTTCATCATAATGCCAAAATCTACGTCCCATTGAATTATTGGGATATCAACTTTTAATTTTGAGTTGGCTTTCAACAATATTGAAAATATATTTTGCTAATTTATCTTTTAGCTACAACTTATGAATTGCTATTTTGTTCTAAATTTTTGCAAAAAAGTTGCTACGAAAGGTTTAACAAATTTTTCTTTTTTTTTTTGAGCGACAATCAGTATATTGCTATTTTGTTTTTGAATTTGTTGTTCTTTTTTTTTTGAATTTTTTACTATTTTATTCAATTTTTATTTATTTTGTTATTTTTAATATACAAGTGAGCAACAAAAATATTTGAACATTTCAGTAATTATTATGGTGAAGAATAATGATCCTGTGTGCACTATTAAAAAAATAAAGGGAAGGCATGAAGTAAGAAGAAAAGATCTTGTCGGAAAAATAGTAAAGCGAAAAAGAGTTAGGCAAAAAAAAAAAAAAAAGAAGAGAAAAATAAAGAGGGTATCTTTATAAAATTACAAAATTCAAAAATACCAAATAATGCCTATAGATCTTATTAGAAATTTGATAAAAGTGTAATTTTAAATTAGAATTTATGTATTTCGATTGAATTTATTTAGGATTGTCCTTTTATTTATTTTGCCGTTTTCTTCTCAATTTATTATTCTGCGAAGTCAAAGCTTATCCCTTAACCCAACATTTATCAGGCACCACGTACGGTCAGATCATTAGTTCGCACGTTGAACACTAAAACCTGTTTATTTTTCTGCCTCTGTGCTCAACCAATTCCATATCAATAAAAGGGGAAAAAAATATTTGTAGCCGTTGATTGCGACTGCTTCTGGAAGGTTATAAAAGAAAAATGATTAAAGTCGTCCCTGAAACAGACATCAACCAAATTAATCCACTCCCTCTGTATTTATTTTTACCAAAAACTAAAAAAAGCTGTTACCACGCTCTCCCGTTCTGGAAGTTCATCCCGTGGCGTACTCCTTTGAATTCCGTTATCTCAAGGTTAATTGAATAAATTTAAAAAAAAACAAAATAAACCGTTTTGAGCTTTTTAATCGTCATTAACAGCCTAAAAAATGAATACTAACAATCACAATTCTACAGAAGAATCTGAAACCAACGACACGATTGCTTTCTCAGGCAATTAAAAAATACTAAACAAAGAAGAATAAGGTTTGCTTCCTATTCAAACAACGTTTTGATTGGGTCGTAATTGGAATCATTCTCAAATACGTACCCCACAAGGCAAATCAACCCTATGGCAGGCTGAAACAGTTGAGGCTGTTCCTTCCAATCACAAAAGTATTTCAAATCATAATTTCTCATAAACAGCATCACATCATCTTTCTTTTGTGCCTCCTCCTTCATTTCCTTTCTTCCTCAGCAAATGAACAGTGGCGTGAGCCATTGAATCCCTTCTCATTCAGGCCTATTCAAGTGGGTCACCACTCATTTAAATCTCATCTCCATTGGATAGTTCTGTTGTTCAATCAGTCACTTTCAGCTTTGGTGCCTTATTCATGTCGTCAACATTTAAATATCTTAATTTTTGCTAATATAGGTTCACCGGATTAGATTCCTACAGGTTAATTAGATCAAGTCCCCTTTGCCAGAGAGACGTAAGCAGAAGGGAGAAGAAACTTTTTTGGACATTAACACTCAAGTGCCCGTAGTAAACACATTAAAAGAGGGAATCAATCAGGAAGTACTCCTCTTAGCTTACTCTAACTCTGCCCAGTACGCAAGGTCGTTGTTAAAAATCATTTTCCTTTGGAAACCCTTTAAACAAACATAAAATTAAAACTTGATCGTTCATATACCAATATCAAATAGACAAGAGTTCATGATCGGATACTTAATTTACAAGAACACAGAAATGTAAAGCTAAGCCAGTAGTAACCAGGAGTGACTAAGTAATAACTGACAGATAAGATCATCCCACAGGTTTTTTTTTTTTTTTTTTTTACAAACAAAAGCAGCAAAACCATAAAAAAGAAAAGGATCATAGTGAGTTTCACGAAGGCAGTTAATCGATGCTCAAGAGGCCATCGGGGTAAGCGCCATAGGTAATGTGAGCTCTGGAAATAGGACCATTTCTTACCGAAGCAGAAATTGCTTCGTTCCATTTGGTGGCATGCTCCATCACTCGCTCAATCCTCTGCCATTAACACCCACTGTCAGTTCAACACCCAGCACAGTAAATTATGATCAAAATCCTACACTGAATCATAGGTAAAAATTGATGAAAGTAAATCGTGACACAACCTGTCTGACCTTGTCATCAGTGTAGAAGCTGAAGACATTCTTTTGGTTGGCATGTTTTTTGTTCTTCTGTTGGGTTCCAATGACCAGAACACAGATTGTTGCAGCAGTAACACCGAATGTACAGATAGCTCCTATTCCTGTGAGGCTCCATTTCCACAAGTTAAACCCATTGTTCTTGTCCCCCTCCTTGTTACGATGAGCCATTTCTCTCTCGAATTTCGAAGCATCCCTGTTAACTGGGTTCACTGAATTGTCGACGAATTCGTTTTCCTTCGTTTCGAAGGAAACGTGTGAAAGTGGAGCTTCATATTGCTCGGCTCTCACTTTATCTGGGCTCTTACTGCTTCCCTTCACTGTCTGAACCTCGAAATCGTTCGGAGCCTTGGATTGCAGAGGAATTGGAACAGGATCGACTCGATCAGGGCGGGTGACCTTCCCAGTATTTGGGGAAGGGCATAGAATGTAATCGGAATCGAGAGAGTTCTTGGAATCAGAATTTCGTTTGTCTTGAGGGGTAATTCTCTTGTCAAGATTCTGATTGAGATCAAAGCATGGATCATGAGGGAGGAATTCCCAGTCGGGGAAATCCATGTGGCGAAGGATTTTCGGGGGACTGATGATCAGGAGGGAAGTGGATTGTTGCAGATGAAAGATGGAGACTTTTAGGTTTGGGCTATACGTGGTGATTTAGGAAGACGCCACCATTAGAGCGCGTCTTGAAGCTCCTGGGAGTCATGAGCCACGGGACCCCGCGAATGTTCGACAAAACATGAAGAGCAATGTAGTGCTTATCATCAAACACCTCGCTTTATTATAAATAAGTATTACAATTTATTTTACTGTTTTGAAACTTTACATTTGATGCGACATTCTAGATATAATAATATCCCAAAAAAAGCTGTATTATCCAGGGTTTGTTTCTTTAACACCTTCTTTTTTTAATTCAATGAAAATCCAATAATGAAGTGGATTTCGCTTTTCACCGCTGAAGGTAAAGAGAAAAAGAAGATTCCCTCGGCGGAGTTTGCTTGAAGGCTGAAATGATAATGATAGAATGGTGCTGAGAAAATCGAGACGTTCCAATTAATGGACAGGTGTCTAGCGACCAGGGATTGGGTCTGTTTATTACTACCAGTCTTACCAGTAGTCCAATTAATGAAAACGGTTGCACAGTATAGCTGTTCCGCTATGCTTTTATTCATCCACTGGGTTCAGCGAGAGTGGTTTATTGATGAACTAAAATTTGATTACAAAAAGTGTCTACATTTACCATGCAATAATATTTTAAATAAAATTACTTCAAGCATAATACCCAATTTTCTCTTTCATCTTTGTTTTAGAAGAATCACAGCGAGATTCCAACTAAAAGGATCTACTACTTGACAAGTCTTTGCCTCCGGAACTTGTGAGATGTTACATCACTGTTTGAATCTAATTGTTATTCTTCTTCTTGTTTTTTTTGCCATCTCCATGCTGTGAACTGTTAATCGATCTCATTCCTTATTTGCATTTTGATTGCTGCCTATTTTCAGTAGGCTCTTCCTAGATCTTATTTATCCTTATCTTATTGCTTCACTGTTATTGGATTTGACCGAACAGGATATATGTTAGCGTTTGTAACTTAGCAATCATACAGATCCGGCCATGATGCAAGTGGTGCCGGAGCCATTCATCATGGACATGACCCAACCTACAGCATCAGTCTGCACGCAATTTCACTTTCTTGCCTGCGGATTCTGAATTTCACATATTTATACACATTCCCCCCCGCTCTCTGCTGTTACTTACTCCCTCCAATCTTAATAGACAAGAGGTTTACTTTAATTCTAATTACTGTAAATCGATTCATTTTACTTCCAAAATTTATAATATTTCTCCTAAAGTGTCTTTATTAATTCCACGTGTCAAAAGGCGGTAGTTCAAATGGACATTTAATAAATGTATTTTAAAATAGTCAATAACTATTTATCATCTTTAAATTAGTCATCTAATTCTAATTCTTAGATTAATAAGAAACCGTAAGATAGTATTTAAAATCTGAATGCGTTTTCCCACGCTGCGCTTCTATATTAAATCCAAAGTCTGCATTTTTAAGTCTAAATACGACATGGGCCTAAGAAATCTTGATACGTATTAGAAGCTGAAACACAATGAACTGAATGAATGAAGTGAGATCAACCAATCAAGCTTGCATATAGAAACAGCATTAAGAATAGTCACACCGTGGCATTAAGTGAGAAAGGGAGAGGCCGAGAGGGAGACTGTTATGATTTCCACAAGATAATAAAATAATTTACAGAACAAGAAAGCTGTGCTCAAATTTACATGCCTGTTCGCTTCCTCTCAAAATCCACATCACACACATCGTTCAGATGTTAGCACTTCCACTAAAATTATTAAAATCCGAGACACAGAGAACTAACCGTATGATTCTCAATATCTGATTGCAGCATGTGCATATTATGTGATCAATAAACGCTTTCCTCCCCTCACAATGACTAGCTAGTATCAAGATTGTCGATTCAAACCTCAGGAGGAAGTCCTCGCTGATGATGTCTCACCCAGCGAAACAGAAGCCAGAGACGAAGCCCAAACTCTGGCACTCTTCGCCCGTTGATGGAAGCTCCTGGCCTTGCTCAGTCTTAGTTTTGTCCACATCCTCCTAAGATCAATCACTTGAAGAATGCGTCCCATTACTTGGCTTGTCTCACCAAATATTTGCAAGTTCAGATGAGGAACACAGGACACCCAGAATGCTCTGAGATGCGCTACAATTCCCGGCAACACATAGAGAAGTATCCTCAAACATAGAAACAATAACGAGAAAACCAGGTAGGGTTCCCTGCTACATGTTTCTTTTGGTGACAAACTGATCAATGACTTTGCCGCTGATTCATTGTTACTGCTCAAGCTGTTCTGTTGGTCGTCTTCAAAGAACTGAATTGGCCTGAATCCTGACACGGAGCAGACAGGTAAAGTGAGATACATGCTTGCATAATACCAATAGTTCCCCAGTTTCTTACATCATCTGCACGATAATGTTCTTAGCAAATAGTTTGTCTAAGTAGATTCCGCAGCCTGGGGGGCCAAATTTAATATGCAAGAATAGGTCTTACCTGTGTTTCTCTCATAAAATTGAACGAGGGAGAGAAGATCTTTTGGACCATGATATCTAATCATTGATGTCTGATTCACCAGTATTATAGCTGGCACGCTGTGGATTCCATATCTTGAAAATACACTGCAGAAGGAAAAAAAACATCAACATACATATAAAAATAACTGACATTTATGATGTATAAAGTATGACATAATTTCTGCCGAGTGCACTTGCCAAAAGAAAAGTGAACTGGAAACTGCTATTTGCATGACATCTGCAAATAACTGACTTAGCATGTAACAAAAGAAATGACTGCATCGCAGCACAGAAGCTTAAGAACAGATGAAGGCAGAGTTCAAAACCTTGGCAAGGTTGATGATTGCTCAACTACCAAATGTTCCACATGAGGAAATATGGAGCCAAGTGTTTCAAGTTTAGGAAGCACACTTTGTGAAAATGGGCACCAAGAAGCATAGAAAAGTACAGAAATATATCCGATTCTATGCTTTCTAGACAAAACTGCTTCTAAGTAACTCCCCTCCACCTGGACAAATTGAATAACAAATTAAATACACCAAATCAAATCAGCAATTTGGGATCAGTATAAATGAAAGATAGAATCAAGGGTAGAGGAAAATCCACTTATATAGAGGACAGTAAAGAAGAAAATCGTAGTCCCAGATGATCAGGGATCTTGGATGTCCCGTTTTTTCATAGGAACAAACATAATCACCTAGAGAAATCTAAAGATCTTAGGCTTTTTTGGTGTTATGAGCTACCTAAATATGACTTTATAAGCCATCATACAAAGATGAATTCAACTAATAGTGCTGTGGTAGGTTTGAATTTGAATAATAAATCTTTTCTCATTATACTTCTATTGTGAGATCTTGCAACTAACTTCAATTTTTTTTATGGAATTTATGCTTTGAAAGGTCTTTAAGTTTGGGTAAATAGCGGTTGCTCTTTTCTCTGTGGGCGATATTACTCAGATTCATGCATCTACTATTCCCTTGTACCAATTTTCCCTGCACTAGGTTCCAGTTGAAGCAGCTTAGCCATAGATAATAGAGAAAATTATGGGTAACATCTGCAATATGGTGTTAATTTAACATACAAGAGTTCATATTGTGAATTGCAAGGTCTAATGCATGTCTCAGAAGGGACAATATCAGGACTAGCGAAGTTGGAGGCCTGTTGTCCACAAATGGGTAAACTGACCAGTCCTGTGAGATTAATTCATCATGGTATATAAATTAATTATCTTACAAGCACAAGTCGTAGACTTATTCAACCTTGCACTCGTGATATAAATGACTTGATTGACATGGGCCAATTTATAAATAGTTTTTATGTTAGAATGATGAAAGGATTTAAAACATTACTTCTGTTAACTTTATATAACATTTTGCCCATGTTGATGGGCTATATAACTAAAGGTTGAACAAAGTGGAAACTTAATTGAGGACGATATTTGGGCCTATCCTTGAAGTAGAAATAAATATATTAGACATAATCAAAACATCAAAGATTATTTTCTTAAAAAAAATATGTCATTATGAAGATTTCACAAGAAATTACCATTTTCCTAGAAGGGTGCATGACAATAGGACAGACAGCAAAGTTTATGTTTAGATTCTGTTAGAGAACTTGATAGCAAACACCTAAAAGAACTTCACACAGTTCTACTCCATGACCACAAGGTTTCTCATCAAGTGGTGTACTAAATATAGGAGGCAAAAATTCAAAGAATATAATGTTTGTCAAGATGAATAATGTGAAAAATAATTTACGAGTTGTATATGGTCTCCTCATCAATGTTATAAATCATACCTTCAAGTGTAAATTATTATGATAGATAGAAAGAGATCATTCTTTGAATGATAATCAGAGAATATCACATGCAGATATTTCTTCTTGTAATAAAACCTGATTCTTATCAGTGACAACACTTTGTTTAACTACATCCAATTATCTCCAGCTGAGTTCTTTAAAAACTTGGCATTATGTAGATTCTTCCCCAATCAACAAAGATAATTTGGCAGAATTCTCACCTATAAAAGCACAATTGCATAGCATTGGCCTACTTTCTCACGAAGGAGCAGAAGACGCTCTTCCCAGTAAGAATAATCCACTAGTTCTCAGTAAATTACAATTAATAGGAATTGAGCTACCTAGAATTCTAGATGTCAGGTTAAAAGCCCAACTCATCACTCACGAAGGGATCAAACAGGTCTGGAAATCTTAAAATAGAAACTATTCCATCTCAGGCTAGTGCTCAACTTGATGAGCCCATGTCTGATGCTACATGATCTGACAAACCAGACCCCTATGAATATATATGTTTAGCTTATTAGCTAGAATCGCAAATAAAACCCATTTATTTAAGCCCAAGCCTATGAATGGTTCTCCTTCTATACAGTGCTAACTGCTAAATAGAAACCTTGTATGTCCAAGGCGCAAGAATTCTATACTTCAAGTTAGAAAGCCGATCCCAATAAAGTCCAAGGAAACAGAAGAGGCAAGTACTCCAATATGCGCTTCATCAACATTTATTAGCCTTCTTTTGCCAATCATCAACATTTATTACCAATTTACCATCTTTTTATCAAAACCGTGACAATTTCAAAATTCCCATGAAGTGCTCTCTGCCATCTGCAACCAGACACGCCCATCTAATATTCTGATCACCCGATTTCACTCAATCAAATCAGGACGTGGTTCTTAGAATGGAATCCCATGAATTAATTTTATTTTACAATAACCTTAGAGCTTAAGTAAATAAAGGTGCCCATGAATAAAATGTCAACGAATGAAAAAAATCCGGTAAGAAATTAATTCCCGAGACAAAAAATCACATATAATAAAGAACCCAAGGCCAAAAAAAAAGAGAGAGAGAGGAGTGCGTAAGAAAATAAAAATTGGAAATCAATTCGGAAATTATATTAAAAAATAAAAAAATGGAGAAGAAAGTCAATAAACATATACCTGAAGAGGTGGATTTGGCGAGATCGACAGGGGGCATTGAGATTGAACACCATAAAGAAACAAAGCAGAGTCGCGATGACACAAAGACGAGGATGATGCATATTGTAGCAACGAAAAAGCCATCGTGTAAAGGAGAAAGATCGAGGCGGCCATCGGCGAATACGGTATGAAAATCGCAGAGCTAAAAGAAAACAAGCCTGAAAGCAATAAGGAGAAGGGATAAATGATGTGCTGAATTTGTTATCCTGAAAAGCTTTTATTTTGCTCTCTTTTCTTCTGCCCGGGGTCTTGTTGGGTCTGAAAATGGAGGTGGAGGTGGTGGGTGGCTATTGCTTGAGTGGGTTCAATCGTTGGTTTGGTTCGCTGATTCCAACAAGAGGGTCCAAAGGAACCTACTTTTCCAGCTCAAATAGCGTTTTCATTTGATCTTCAAGCTCTCACTCTCCTAAATCTCTCTCTCTCTCTCTCTGGGGTTCGTACAGGAGGCGCTTTTTTTGGGTCTTGTTTTTATATTGCAGAAAACAGTTTTATCTTCTGCTGATTCAAAATTTTATGCTCATATTCTTAGCATTAAAAAATAGATTAAAATATATATTTCATCTTTAAGCTTGTATTAAGTTTTAGTTACTCTTTTAAGTTTAAAAATGTATTTTTAATCTTATAATCTTAATACATCTAGTTTCACTTATCAACAAATGTTGGTTTTTTAAACGATTATTAAATTTTGATAAAATATTTTTAAATTTTTAAATATAAAAATAATTATATTTAATAATTAATAGTCAAATATATTTTGATATCATTTAATTGTATAAATATGTTTAAATTGGTTGAATTGACATTTTCTTTTAAATGGAAATAACAATGTTCAGAATGTAAATATAAAATACCAAACATATGCTTTGACCTCAAAGTACTATGAAAAAAATAAAAATGGACAAAGCCAAGTAAAATATGCAAGAGCTTGAAACAATGAATTTTTTTGCCCAAAATTAGTTATAAAAAAAAGGTTTGATTTATGTTTATAAATGATGTAGCTGTTCATGAATTTGATATATTTATTTTAGCACATATATTCTCACTTTTGGCTCCTTAGATATGATAGTTTGATACAGGCGAGTTAATTTCTATGTCAAGAACTACAGGATCGTGTTCTCTTATCACCTACACCAGTGAGGCGACCAAAAAAACAATCCCTATCCCTACAAGAGGTGTTATATGATTCTCTATCCCGTGCTCCTTAAAATATTATTAGTCTTGATTGCCATGGTTTTAATTCATTCATTAGAAAATTATTTAAGAAAATGGCAAAGGAAAGAACAGAGAAAGGGATGGGAAGAGGGAAGATGGAAGATAATCGTCAAAAGAAAGAAAAAAACTCAAGCTTGTCGGCCAAAAAAATAAAGACTGCAAGATGGTTTGGTGGATACAAACTGTACCACAAAAAGTTTAGGTTTACATTTTTATTTTATTTTTATTATAAAGAGAGGAATAGTCCACAATCATCATCAGTTATCCCTGAAGAACTTTGGAATTCAAATTTGGAAATTAAAAGTCCTAGGTAAGATTAGACTTTTGTAATCAAAATGCAATCCCGTATCCCTATAAAAAAATTTTATATTTAATATTTAACAATATTTTAAATATAATTATCTTTAATATAAAGATATACATACTTAACAAATAAATCTTTATGATAGAGAATGTTGTGTAGTTGTTAAATGCTTTCTATTCAAAGAAAATACATGAATCTTTAAACATATTTTCCTTCCCATAACCATGGAGAAATACTTACATACTCCCGGAGTGCCACATCATCCATACTCTGTCTAATGAGAATGTTCCAAGTGTCCTCTATTGTGATCCCATATCCCATAAATTTCTCCTAATTATTTTCATTCTTCCATAATCCATTACAATGATATTTATTATGGAAAAAGAGGAATAATTAAGATAAATTTATGGGATATAAGATCCACAATAGAGGACACTTGGAACATTCTCATTAGACAGAGTATGGATGATGTGGCACTCCAGGAGTATGTAAGTATTTCTCATAACCATGAAGTTTATACTATACATGCTGCAATGGATTTTCTTATAAATTGTACTTTAATTCATAGTCTCTAATACAAGAGATAATAAACTTTTTTTAGAAATATACGAATTATCTAAACATATTTATTCATGAGTTATATTCGGAAACGTATCAATTTATGAGTTAGGTATATTAATTTTGAGAAAAATAATAAATATATTTACTTAATCATTTTAATTTCTTTAAACTAATATACTTAACTTATTTAATTTTTAAAGAAAATTAATTGGAGGAGTACTACAATAATATGTTTACTCTGATGGTTGCTGGGTCGTAATCTATAAAAAAAAATTGACGAGTGAAATTGATTTGCCCGGCAAATTTCTGTTTGGGCCATCTGTTATCACTTGCTATTGAGTCAGTTTTCCTTCTGTGAACCAAAAAAAAAAAAAAGGGAGGCCTTATGCAGGCTGACGGCGTGCCAAGCCCTAACAGGAAGCGCGAAGGTTGAAGGCAACTGCTTTCGCTCATTCTCAGATGCTCTGTCTCTGATCTCCCAAAGCCATCTGAGCATTGAACGTGTAGGAAAAAGGAATTAGGGCTTTTGAAACTCGTAATGGATATGGCAACCGAGAAGAGAGAATCAGAGATCGCCAACAAGACTTCCCAAGCTAACTCTAACAACACTAACCTCGAGCAAATCGTAGATTCTTCACCAATTTTGGCTTCCTCTGGCAACGATACTTCTAATAAGGAGGCCGAAGAGCGACAGGCTCGTGATCTCAAAGCTGGTCTTCATCCACTTAAGGTTTCTCTCCTTATTTTCTGTTCCAATGACTGTTATTTTTCTTACTGGATTTTGACAATCGTTAATGGTCCGACTCTATGCGAACATCTGTTTTTATTGTTGGTTATTATTTTTTCGTATAGTTTTGAGTCGAAAGAGCATTACTGAGCGGTTTTTGTGACGAGTTCTTTTTATTTTTGAGCTCACTTTATGTTTATATTTCATTTATATCCTAAATTTGATTGTTGGAACCTTCTATTTGATTCGAAAGCAAATTCATTGCTCTTTATATGCGAGGATACATTGTCGATGTTCTATAATTCCCTTCGCCCTCAAAGGCTTTTGTGCAATTTGACCGAATCATATATTCATTTTGTTCATAATGTCTTTTGAGCAGCACAAATTTGTATTTTGGTATACCCGCCGTACACCTGGGGTTCGGAATCAGACATCATACGAAGACAACATAAAGAG